>BTHU01000001.1:120279024-120299024 GCA_036184795.1 Tokudaia tokunoshimensis | reverse complement strand
GGTCAGTTTGCCGAGAATGAAACCAACGAGGTCAATTTTTGAGAGGTCCCCTCACATGTGCTATCGAAAGTGTGCATGTATTTTGCATACAAGGTCCACTATACTAGCAGCTCCACTGAAATTCCTGAATTCCCAATTGCACCTGAAATTGCACTGGAACTGCTGATGGCCTCAAACTTCCTAGATTGTTAAATAAAATAAATTATAATGAAATGTTAATTTTTTTTAGTATTTAATACCTGTAGTTCACTTAGTAAGTTTTTCACATGTAGCATGTTGCCTGTATGAAATTATACTCTAAAGTTAATTACTGAGCAGATTCCTTCTGTCATTTGCATAGCAGAGTTGAAATTTGTTTGCTACATCAACAAATTAAGGACGTTTCACAAGTCAAAAAATAAATAATGCCAGTTTAAAACAAACAAACACTGTCCAGTTTACATATAATTTTTAAAATATATTTTACATATAAAAATCCAATAAAAGTCCTTGCCACCAAGCATGACCATCTGAGTGCAATACTTGGGTCCCATATAGTAGAAAAAGAGAACTGACTCCCATGAATTGTCCCCTGATCTCCAGGTACATACCAAGGCACAAACCTACTCATACACAAAAATAAATAAATGTAAAAAAAATTAATAATCAGGGGCTGGAGAGATAGTTCAATGGTTAAAATTGTATTTAGCCACTTGTAAAAGAGCTGGCTGCTATTCCAAAGGTTGGGATTCAATTCACAGCACATACATGGTGGGTCGAAACCATTTGTAGCTTTAGTCCCAGGGGATCTGACATCCTGTTCTAGCCTCCAAGGGCATTGTATGCAGGCAGACACAGGGTATACAGATGTACATGCAAGTGAGACACCTATACACATAAACAACAACAAAATCCTCCCCCTGTGTGACAGCACCCTAAGGGAAGGAAGATACATCTCATTGCCACACCCTGCACTAACACATGGGGCCTCTTCACTTTGGGAAGCTATCCACAGTTCCAGCTTCATGCTGAGGTTTTGTGCTACCTTCTGAACTCTGGGAACACCATCTCTGGGGCCATGGGTCACTTGGGATTTCCCCCACATTACGAGAAACACAGCCAAGTACTTCAAAAGACACTTGTTTATATCAGGAGCTTCCTGGTGTCTTAGAGGCAGATCTGTCGCAACATAGCCAGTACATGATCTTCCAGAAGTACAGGGAGGTCACCCTAGCATTTGAGAGAAGGTTCCAAAATGTTCACATGAAGCCAATCTGAGGTCACAGTCATGAGCCTTCCCTCCCATTTTCTTTGGCATGCTGGAACAAGATAGGGCTGAGAGATGAGGGAAAACAAAATAAGCCACACACAGAATTCCACAAATGCTACATCCCTGAATCCACGGGGGACCAGGGTTCTCTAGACCAGGAAAGCTGTCACACTGAGTCTTGTGGGTCTACACTACCAACCCCAGAAACCACCATGGAGGGAATGCTGTCTCAGGCCAGGCACCTCCTGAAAGCAAGCTGAAACAAGGATTTGAGAGAGAATGTTTGCCTAAAAGACCATCCTAGGATGCAGAACCGAGGGATCAAAAGGATCAAACCAAGGTGGCCACTCAAGGTGCCCAGTCAGCCACGCCGGTGGGAAATCGAACCTTAGTCTACCCAGAACCTTCTGTGAAGCTGGGAACCATCCACTAATGGATAGTGAGAAATCTTTACTAATTGGCCCAGTCAACCATTGCTTTGGGGCCCATAAGTGCACAGACCTCTTCTCAATGCCAGGCTGCTTAATGACTGCCTGGAGCCTCTGCCTTCCCACAGTGCGCCTTGGGCTGGACACATGGAGTATTTGCACAGTCACCAGAAAGCCCAACCCCATCTCTGTTCATGGAATCAGCAGTGGAGTCAAGAAAGCCAGGAAGTGATGAAAGGGACGTTTGTGGTCTGTGTTATGAACTCATACTCATGAGCTGGGAGGTGGCTCAGTGATGGAGAACAAGAACCACTCTTACGGAGGAGCTGGGTTCAATTCTCAGCATCCACATGAATAGCTCACAACCCTCAGATCATGGAAATAAATGATATCTCAGTGCCACCTGTCACCCCACAAAGCAAGGCTGCCTTGGCAAAATACTGTCCCTGACCTGACACAAATGTTCATGGCAGTGGTAGTTGGGATGAGAAATGTCCTCCTCTGTAGGTTCATGAATTTGAACACTTGGTCCCTTGTTGGCACTGCTGTTTGGGGAAGTTGTGGGCCCTTTAGGAGGTAAAGTCTTGCTGGAAGTACATCATTGGAGGTGAGCTGTGAGGTTTACAGCCTTGCCCCCAGATTCTGATCTATCCCCTGGTGTGTGTGTGTGTGTGTGTGTGTGTGTGTGTGTGTGTGTGTGTGTACCACATATTCATGGTGCCCTCACAGGCCAGAAGAGGAAGTCAGATCCTCTGAAACTAGAGGCCAGTGTTCTTACCCCCTGAGCCATCTCTCCAACCAGATAAAGCCTTCTCTTCCTTTATCTGCTTTTGGCTGTGGTGTTTTATTACAGCAACAGGAAAGTACATAAACAAAGCAGGGGGAAAAGTTCACTGTGGAGGTCTGTGAGGGAAGACAGAGCTTGGGAGTCCCCCAAAGACATGCCTAGTTCAAGACCTCAATTCCTTTTCCCTAAAGAAACCTCCAGATCTTTCAAGAAGCTGGTACCTGCTGTCTCCAGGTGACCAAATGGGCTGAGAGGCTGCAGACCTTTGCCTCAGACCTGCAGAGTCCCCAGGCAAGGAGGCTTCTAAGGAGAAACTTGCCACTACACATGGCGTAGATTTTTTAAAACCTACTTTAATAGGGTTCTCATTAAAGGGTTCTTCCAACCTCCCTTCTGGCCCACCACCCACCAGAGGTAGTGGAAAAGAAAGGTTAAAAGGAAACAGGGTTGTGGACCTGTTTAGAAATAGTTCTTGGGGGCGATTTCAGTCTTTGTTGTCAGCAGTCCAGTTCATTAGCAAAACACCAACACAAATCAGCAATTGCAATCTAGTCCACTTGGCAGCTACCACTCACGAATTGGCAAAGGCATATCATGAGAAGTTCTTTGGTAAGTAACTCTCTATGAAGTAACAAGTGAAGACTGGCAACTCAATGCAAGGTGAACCAATGCCAGATCCTCCTCCATTGAATCATATTCATATTGTTTCTAAACATCACAAGTCCTCTCATGTGTCTGCTTCAGCAAAGCATCCTTTCACCTGTTTTTGCTTCTGCAAAATACCCTTTCACCTGCCTGCCCCAGCAAAACATCATCTGACATAACTGAGTTTCAAAAGGAACCAGAAATTATCACTTCAACTACAGTATCCAGGCTTGATCTACACACAGACCAGTGTAGCTGCAACCACACTACAGAATAGAACACAGCAGACCATCTGCAGGTACAACCAACATCAATTGGAAAACATTTAATAAAATCTTCCTTAAAAGTTCTAGAAAGTGGAGCTGTATGACAAGAACTCCAGATGTTTCTAAACACCTGGAGGAGGTGCACATGCTTCTTCATCCACTATGTGTGAGACTTGAACTCCAGGAATTTTGTTGTCCTTGGAGATAATCTGAGGAGCAGTAGATGCCAGAGTGTCCATTTTATAGATGAGAACAGCAAGACTCCAAGGCTTCAGTAGGACTGATGAAGCCCAGAAAAGAACCACATGGTACATCCCATCCCCCAGCCTGTATTGCAGCTTCTGCCTTCCAGAACTGGGGTTTACTCAGATGCCTAAAACCCTACTCCTGGCTACTACTACCACCTCGTACTCTAGAGTGCTTAGCCATACAGGCCAGAGGGCCACAGAACACCATTCACATATGCTCACTCACTCGCTCGCACACTCAGTCACTCACTCATTCACTCACTCGCTCACTCACTCACTCACTCACACTTGCTCGCTCACTCACATAAAGCCTCTTCCATATCCTGGGCTTGCGATCAAAAGCACCTCCCCAGACAAAGCACCCCACTGCTGCACACAGCCTTCCAGCCTTCCATTCCTGCCCTCTCTGCCCATACCACATCCCTCCTGAGTGTGGTGGAATCAACTCTCCCTGAATCTTCCTTCAGCAATCTTATCCTGTTTTCTATGGGCTCTGAAAAGACTGCAAGGACCCCCCACCCCAATCTCTGCTCCCATCTGAGACAGACCTGAATGCACCAGGCCAGGCTTGCAGAGCTGTCTCCATGTTGTATATCTATAGTGCTCCCCATGCCTGACCCCTTTCCCTTGCCTGTACCTCTCGGTTCCACACTCCAAATCCATGTTGTTCAGGCTAAGCTCAAATATTATAATAACCTCTAACTTGGGGCTCAGAACACTGAGTCCTAGGCAGAGGCTAATAGTTACTGATTTTTACTTCCAGAGAATTCCGGAACCAGAGAGAGTGATCCTCTAAGCTAGAGCCTTAGGTGGAATAAGTAGTTGAGCTTCCAGGCCTGGTCTTGAGGCCCTAAACTGCCCCACGCCAGCCACATCTCCTTTCCCATTAGCCCAGCTGGACCTCATCTTCTGGTTCCAGAGCCACTAGACGCCCCCCCCAAAAGACCCTCTTCTCCCCACCAGCCAGCCTTGGTGGTAGCCCTTCCCCTATGTTTCCCTGAGGCCAACTGCCCCTTCTCAGTTTTCTTCAGGCAAAGCCAGATCTGTGAAGATTCAGATCCCAGGGGATGAATCCACCCTGGCCTGCCCACTTACATCCTGGGCTCATGGGAGCCATTCCAGCAACACAGACGTCTCGTTCCTGAAAAGTCTGTCACCATAACCTCACAGCTGGAACAGCCAGCATTCCCAGGGAGCTTTGGTCCAGCCCAAGGCCTGCAGGCAGCACTGGAGAGCCCCGCCTGTGTTGGTTGCATGACACTCTCACTGCCTACTCCACTCGGCTCCGTGCCTATTAAATAACTGTGCTTCTCCTGAGACCTGTGGAGGCCTCGAATGCTCCTCAGCTGCCTCAGCTCGCAGGCTGGAAAAGTACAGCCAAATCCCAGCTCTTGTTTCCAGGGTTGTGTCTTTTACAGCCTAGCTCCCTGCCAATCTGACCCTGGTCCCGGTGTCCAACCTCTCAGTACCTGCAGAGCCAGTCCCAGAGAGGCCAGTAGGCAGCAGTTGTGGAGGTCATTAGAGGATGTGGGTCTGAAGCTTTCTGTGTTCATAATGTATGTGGCCTACTGCCTTTAAAAATGAATGGAAACTATTTTCTGAAGAGTTGCAAAGTTGGGGCTAGAGAGATGGCTCAGCAGTTAAGGTCACTGACTGCTCTTCCAGAGGTCCTGAGTTCAATTCCCAGCAACCACATGGTGGCTCACAACCATCTGTAATGAGAACCAATGCCCTCTTCTGGTGAGTCTGAAGGCAGCTACAGTGAACTCATATACATGGAAGGAAGGAAGGAAGGAAGGGAGGGAGGGAGGGAAGGGAGGAATAAAAGGAAGGAAGGAAGAAAGGAAGGAAGGAAGGGAAGGAGGAAGGGAGGAAGGGAGGGAGGGAAGGGAGGAATGAAAGGAAGGAAGGAAGGAAGGAAGGAAGAAAGAAAGAAAGAAAGAAAGAAAGAAAGAAAGAAAGAAAGAAAGAAAGAGTTGCAAAGTTAAAACCACCCCCTTTCTCCTTCTCTGTACATGTGCTCAAGTTCCTGAGTGTGTGTACACATGTCCATGCACATGTGTACAGGGTGTATGGTGCAGGTGTGTGGAGAGCGAAACCCAACATAAATGTCTCCCACAGTTGCACTCCATCTTATTTTTGAGACAGTCTCTCACTGAACTTTGAGCTCAATGATTGGCTGGACTGGTCAACTATCAACCCCTAGAACCCACCTCTGCCTCCAAGCACTCCTCCTTCCCCAGTGCTGGGGTTACAGTCAACAAATGGGGCTCAGGCCTGCACAATAAGCATTTATAGAGACATCTCCTTAGTCTGGACGACTCATTTCTTAACTACCTTATGGACCAGTGTACTTACTAGACTCACCATTGTGGATGGAGAATTATTTGTGTTCAGTTGGAATCCCAATTTCTAGCTGGGTGCTGGTGGTACACGCCTTTAATCTCAGCATTCAGGAGGTAGAGGCAGGCGGATCTCTGAATTCAAGGCCAGCATGGTCTACAGTGAGTTCCAGGATGGGGGCTACACAGAGAAACCCTGTCTTGATAAATCAAGAAAGAAAAGAAAAGAAATCCCAATGTCTTTGGTTGAGAGTTCTTTACATTGTCATTTGTGGCTTTGAAGAAGTCAGACCATGTCTTCAACCCTGTCACGTGTCTGCACTCAGCTTGTGTTGGGTATTCACCCCACCTCTGGGGATCTGTCTTCCATGGGAGCTGCCTCTAGGCCATTACACATGGTAGAAGGACATATAGTTGAGTGGTAGCATACTTGCCTAGCAAGTGCAAGGCCCAGGGTCCAGCCCCAGAGTGCAAGGGAATGTCTCTTGGAGGGAGACACAGTGAAACATTTCTGAAATACCAGGCCTGAGAGGCAGAGGCAGGAGCATCACTACGTGTTAAATGCCCACTTTAAGGACATAGCAAGTGCCAGAGCTGATATCAAGTCTATTTCAAAGAGACAAAGGAAAGGCATCCCATCTTAGTAATGTGTATTTTTGTTTTCTAAGTTAATCTACATAAAGTTCTTTGATTCCCTCAATCTTCTAATTATACTATTTTTATTTTAATAATTTAATTTTTTTTTCTGGTCCATTTTCTGGGGTTCTTAAGTTACCTTTCTGTCTTCACAATTTCCTGAGGTTTCCTTACTGGGGTTCCCCTGGTGAGGGCCTGTAATGTCTCCTCCCAGGCGCTAGCTAGAGACCTCTTCTGGAGGCACCTGGGAAGCAGGCCCCACCCAGGTGCATTCACTTGGAGAGCCCTGCCCTGCCCTGCCTGGTGCCAAAGTCCTCAACATCACTATTGAGTTTCGAGTTTCTATGATGGGGCAGATTCCTGCTGGTAAGCCACTGTTGGTTCCAGGCCCCCATAAGACATCACCCCAAGCTGTGTTCTCTGCAGGACTCACAGCTGTCACAGGACACTCCCACACTCAATGCCTTTTGCTCCACTGCAGGTCATCATGACTGCTCTTCTGACTAGCCCTGAGGCCACACATACTACAGACGCTAGCATTTCTCACAACAGTTGCCAAGAACCCTGCCACTCTGGTCAAAGCCAACAGCACTGCCAGACTCAGCCAAATGGCATGTGTGTGTGGAGGACTCCTGGGACAATTCCAACACCAGCAGGGACAGTCAAGAGGCAAGAGCTGCATGTCTCTGGAAAACACAAACTGGAAAGGGAACCCAAAAACCGTGCAGAAATAGGGCTTGCAGGAAGTTACCTTCTTCTCACTGCAGGAGGCAGCAGCTTCTAGAATCTTCTACCCACCCACCCCATCTCCAGCCCCAGCCTGGGACTCAAAGGAGCTGCCATTGTTAGTGTTCATTTGAAGCCTTGAGGCCACACAGTCACATCTCAGGCTTTTGAGGAGGGCAGCCAGCCAACTGGTAGCTGGCATCTCTCAAACAGCAGACAAGGAGCGGTTTTTCAAGTTTTACAAACTGAAACCAACTGCGACCACCAGGCTGGGAGAAGTGCTGAGCAGTTTGAACTGTAACAAAAGCCAAAGCAAAAGAAAGAGAGGGTTCAAAATGTGAGGCGGGGCTACGGTGGAGCCCAGGGGACAGAGTGTTTGCCCTGGCTCCACCCCCAGAACCAAGTAAGCAAGGTGTGGGGGGCGTGTACCTATAGCCTTGGTTTGTAATTTCAGCTTCAGGAGGAGCAGAGATTCCTTGGCCACATAAAGAGTCCAAGGCCAAGCTGGGCTAAAAGAGACTTTCAAACGAACAAAAGAGAAGATGTACACACACAAGACTGGATAGGCCCCTTCTCTTCTGCCCTGGGCCCTTCTCTTCTGCCCTGGACCTCTCTAGCGCCCCCTGCTGGCACAGGCTCTCAGGGCGTGGCCAGCCAAGCCAGCAGCTGCTTGAAGAGATGTAGGGGATCCCAGCACCAGATAAAGCTGGGAATGGAGCCTGGAGACATCCCAACAGGTGGCGCCCTCAGGACTCAGCTGCCAACAGTCATCAGACACCATGATTTCCCGAATGTGACTGTCAACCTGTGGTCATGAGGGGAGATGCCAGAGTTTCAGGTGTGCAGCCCCGATTTCTTAAGAGGATGCTGTCACCGTCAGAAACTTGTTCCAGCCTGGCTCCACAAGCACCATGGGAACTGTTTACACTTGGTGAATTCGGGGCTTCTCTTGGGACTCTCCCATCCATCTAAAGTTTTCCCCTAACACTAAGGTGAGAAAGAGAGTTGCTAGGGCCTGTACTTCCGGAGATTCTGAGCTAAAACAAGTGCATGCTCGTTCTCACTGAACACCAGCTGACCAGTGACCCATGGTTTTAAGAAGATCAGAGAGCCCTGAATGAAACTGTTTCTGGCTCCCCTCTCTGCTGGAGACTGTACACACACCAGCCATCATCTCTGCCTCAGCCACAACCTGCCTCCTGCTACCCTGCTGCCTGGAATTGCCAGGGCCAGCAGCCTCCACTCTCTGCTCATTAGAGACAGAGGGTCTCTGAGGCTTGGCAGATGATGGCCTCTCTGGGTCATCAGTGGACAGAAGCGGTCTCCAAAGGGCCCCGGGGTCTGAGTCTAGACAGGAGAGCCTGTGAGGTCATTGCTGGGCGTGTCTGAGCTTCCCTGAGCTATCCTGGTTTTCTCCGAGTACCAGGCTTGCCAGGAGGACTGCAGGAAGGAGCTGGCTATCTCCTGTTTTCCGCACCTGAGCAGAAGCTGAACCCAGCTTGCAAACAAGGTCCCCAGAGAGACTATTTCCTGGTCGGCCCTATCCCCTCCGACACCATGTGACGCCGAGGAGCCAGCCGGCTGACTGCGGAGTCTGAGCGCCCGCCTGCAGCTCCGCAGCTCAGGCAGCAGCTGGAGCCTCCGCCTGGCCAGGAAATTCCTGGCTAGTTCCTCCAAGGCCTGGGGTGGAGCAGGGAGAAGCGGAATGGTGAGCAGACATGGGATACTGGTCAGAGCTCTGGGGAGGCCCAGGAGCTGGATGTCTTCTGGGCGATGAGGGGGCGGCGGCTGGGTGAGTGGGGGAGGAGCAGTTGGCCTGTCCTCCATCCTCTGACTTGGGCTGTGCCATTTGGCTTGCAGGCAGCTCTGGGCCACTCCAGAAGGGAAGCTGAGTTAAACATCACTTTCCCCCACCTGTGGTGAGGCTCCTGTCCCATCAGTCCCCCCCCTCCCCCATGCATACTATTTGTGTCCCCTGAGGGAGAGGAGAATGGGTCTTACTCCATAGAGAGTGCAGGAGATCCAAGAGACAGCTGCCCGAGCACTGGTCCTCAATCCTCACTGTCCCCAACAAAAGCAGAGCCAGGGCAGGGCGTGCCTGATGTCGATCTATAGAAGGCAGAGCCACACCTATGTCCTACTCTAACCTCCTGTGGTTCCAAGGGGAAGCTCGACATTTCTCCTCCATTGTTGTCCTCTCTCTCCCTGCTTCCACCCACAGAGCTCCTTCCTGTTACCCAGCTTGAGACCCCAACCTCCATCTGGGCAGGTGTACCCCACACAGCCCCCACACAGGGCTCTAGTGGGAAAGGGACACTGGCCAGGCCTGGCTAAGCCTTGCCCTGCCCGTCACCCCTGTATTGTTGCCCTTATGTGGCTATAGCTCCCATGCTCTGCTCACCTCCTCCCTCCCCTCCCCTCCCCTCCCTCTCCCTGCCCACCTCACTTTCCATGTGCTCTCTCCTCTTCCCTCCTTTCCAGGCTTTCCCTGGAGTGTGCAGGACCGTGTTCTCCCTAGCCCTCTATTCTAACTGGCACTGAGGCCCTTGGTATACAGACAGAGGTATACAGAGGTATATTATCTCTTCAGGTACAGAGGTAAGTGAGGGAGCCAGGTCGGAAAAGGAGAGGGAAGGAGGTCGCAGTGCCTCAAGGTTGGGAAGACCACCCAGCCCCTTTAGAGTCAGAGCCTCCCCGGGGTCCTGGAAGCAGCTCAGTGCATGGGTGTGTGGAACTGAGTGGTTGAGAGGGGTCTCACCTCTGAGTGTTCCCCCGACCATGGCAACCCCTCCAAGACTTCCTAGGTGTGGGAACACTGGCTCACCCCACCAGTAAGAGCAGGAATGCCTGGGGACATGGTCAGTGTTTGCCCTGTGGAGGGTGGGCTCAGGGGGCACCCAGCTGGATAACATGGGATGATAGTACTTCAGAGAACCCAGTTCCATCAGCTAGACTCCAATCACCCCACCGCACTCTCTAGACTCTCGCCCACTGCCCCTCAGTGCCTTACTAGCTAGGATAGAACACAAAGCCAGGAGTGGAGCCCTTAATCTCCACCTAGGGATTGACATCTCCACTTCCCAAAGGAGACCAGAGGACCAGACATACCAAAGCAGGAAAAAGGCTCCAGCCAGTCTCTGGGGAGAAAAAGGCCCTGTCCTATCTCTCCAAAGCACAAAGAAAAGCTGAAGACAGTGATGGGGACAGATGACCACAGGTGCTGGGACAAGATAGTGGACCCCACTTGATGCATGGGACAGGGAACCATGCTGGTAGGATGTGGGTGCCCTTCTGAGGTCTGGGTCTCTAGTGAGGTATGGAGTTTAGCTGCCTCAATGGCACCGCCCAGCTATGTTAAGTCAGGATTGTACTGCCTCTCCAGCCCCACCCTCTAACATCAGTTAGTCCCTGCCTCAGGCAAAGAAGGCAGGGCATGAGGACTCTGTTTAGCATCACCTTCAAACAACTGCCTCTTCCCTCTCAAGGAAAGAAAGGGACAAATGAGAGGCCTCCCTAGTCCCTCAAGGGTCGGAGTTCTGTCTGGCTGAGGCACATGGTAAAGGAGAGAGAGATTGCTGGGCCTACCTTGCCTATAAGGTATGGTGGCCAGCTAGAGGGTCCAGAGCCCACTGGCAATACACCCTCATGGAATGTTCCAGAAAGACCTAGAAGATTTGAGAGCTTTTTATGCTGATGGAAAACACAAGGGGGCCTCTAAAGTTATCCCTCCAGGTCCTATGCCCCCTGTACAAAGGGAGCCACAGGCCTGGGTCCCTCTTTCTCTTCCTGTGTTCCAGATTATCCAAACCTTCCAGGGAAAGCACAGGGCACACAGGATGAGTAAGCCCCTGGGAGAGGGGCTCTTTGAACAACTGACAGAAAGCTTTCTATCTCATGCTTTGGAGAGGGAGGTTAGGTAAGGGATGAGACAGAACTGAGAGGTGTGCACCTCCTCCAAGGGCTGTCATCATTTCTGTTACCCACTATTTCTTGCCTACCTGCGTCCTCAGAAGTGGGCAGGGGCAGGCTCAGGCTCCTGAACCAGTATCATTATGGTTTCAGGGGTGTCCGAAGAGAGAAAACGCATCACAGGTTTCTGCAGACTTCAGGATGATGTCACTGAGAATGCACACACATTCTCCCAGCACCCAGGGAGACATGGTGTTCAACCTGACCATCCTGTCCCTCACTGAGCTCCTCAGCCTTGGCGGGCTGCTGGGCAATGGAGTGGCCCTCTGGTTGCTCAACCAGAACGTCTACAGGAACCCCTTCTCCATCTATCTCTTGGATGTGGCCTGCGCCGACCTCATCTTCCTCTGCTGCCACATGGTGGCCATCATCCCTGAGCTGCTGCAGGACCAGTTGAACTTCCCTGAGTTTGTATATATCAGCCTGATCTTGTTGCGGTTCTTCTGCTACATCGTGGGCCTGAGCCTCCTGGCGGCCATCAGCACGGAGCAGTGCCTGGCCGCTCTCTTCCCCGCCTGGTACCTGTGCCGACGCCCACGCTACCTGACCACCTGTGTGTGTGCACTCATCTGGGTGCTCTGCCTGCTACTGGACCTGCTGCTGAGTGGCACCTGCACCCAGTTCTTCGGAGCACCCAGCTACCACCTGTGTGGGACGCTGTGGCTGGTGGTGGCAGTTCTCCTGGCTGCCCTGTGCTGCACCATGTGTGTGACCAGTCTGCTCCTTCTGCTGCGGGTGGAGCGTGGTCCAGAGAGGCACCAGCCCCGGGGCTTCCCCACCCTGGTCCTGCTGGCTGTCCTGCTCTTTCTCTTCTGCGGCCTGCCCTTTGGCATCTTCTGGCTGTCCAAGAACCTGTCCTGGCACACCCCCCTCTACTTCTATCATTTCAGCTTCTTCATGGCTAGTGTGCACAGTGCAGCCAAGCCTGCCATCTACTTCTTCTTGGGCAGCACACCTGGCCAGAGGTTTCGGGAACCCCTCCGGCTGGTGCTCCAGCGGGCACTTGGGGATGAGGCTGAGCTGGGAGCTGGGAGAGAGGCTTCCCAAGGGGGACTTGTGGACATGACTGTCTAAGTGCAGTGGGTCACAACTGCAGCCCCAGCCCATGGGGGCCCAGGGAGCTGCCTGATGTAGGCAAAGCTGGGATCAGAGCTCCATCAGTAAGACCCTGGAAGGACATCTTTGCTGATGACCCAGTCTTGTGTCCCCTGGGAGGATTCTGGGAAGGGGCAGGCAGAGCGATGTTTCTGTGAAGGGCCTGGGGTTGTGCATGTTAGGCAGAGCTGCAGGACTACCTCATGACAGCTGCTTCCACAGCCACCCTTACCTCCTCCTCCATGGCTACTGTGAGGGGAATGGCTACTGTGAGGGGACAGAGCAGGTATGAGACAGGCTAGTCATGGTGGTGGGCAACTGTCCCTCTACCTCTAGCATCCTCCTAGCTAGAGTGTGCAGTGACTTTTCTCAGTGCCCCATGCTCCTTCCTTTAGTGAGGGATAAATGACTTTGAAACTGGACATTCGGTTAGCTATGGGTAAATAAGTGGCTTAGAAGTCCTCAGTGGCTGAACTTGGAAGTCCTCAGTGGCAGAAGGCATCCTCCTGACCCCACATCACTGCCAGAGATCAAGGCTGGCACAGGCCTGCCATCCCAGCTGCTTGAGAGACCATGGTAGGATTGTAGCCCCTGACTGGGCTTTATCTGTAACTCTAGTTCCAGGGGATCTGTCTCCCTCTTTTGGCTTCTGCAGGCACTGCATGCACGTGGTATACATATATACATATATACATACATACAAACATACATACATACATACATACATACATGTGTGTGTGGATCCAAATGCATGTGTATACACACACACACACACACACACACACACACACACACACACACTGAAAATAGACTTCAAGGTCAGCTTAAGCTTTAGAGGACCCATCTCAGGAAACAAAGCCCAGAGGGAACTGTGTAGAGGAGAGAGATCACTGGAGGATGCAAACCTCACCCAACGCTTCAGAAAAGCTGGTGGCTCCTGAGTCTGAATCTCAAAGTTAGGTTCTCTGCATGGGCAGCAAGCCCCTTCCCAACACTGTCCACATCCAAAGCACCTCTACCTAGCAGGACAGAGCCAGGTCTTCAGCACCTGGACAGTTCCTGCCTCGCCCTATATCTTGGACAGGAACTACCCACCTAGCAGGGGTTCTCTAAGGAAGCTGCCTGGCTGCAGGCCACCACAGGTGCCTGAACTCTTACCTAGTCAGGAGCACAGAGATGAATGGGAGTCCCCACCCCAACCCCCAATCCAGGCACAGGTATCCGAGAACCAGGGCGTGGGAGCCCATCAGCCCTGAAAGGGTTTACCACCATCCATATATCATCGCACTAACTCAGCCCTTACCTTTCTACTTCCTCACTGAATACAGTCAGTTGATTACAGTGTTTAGAGTTATGTCCAGCAAGTCCCATGAGAATTTTATTACATCATCAACACTACAGGCCCACATTCATGACATGCTGGTCTCCTTGGACATCTGTGTGGGTGTAATTCAGACTTAGACCAGGCCCACAGATGGAGGGACATTTGAACTCTGTCATAACTAAACTTGTTCCTGAGTCTGGATATGGACAGCAGAACCCGCCTCACCCAACTCCCCCACCCAACTCAGGTTGTGTTGGGATGCATCCTGTGGTATGGTGCCTTCATCTCAAATTCTCTGGCAAGTCTAAATGCAGAGACCCCAGGAAGTTAGGAACTTGGGGTGCTGGTCTTCCTTTCCAAAGGAGTTCTTTGCATCCCCCACGAGGGCCTTCCCTCCTCCACACTGAAGCTTAGGAGCCAGTGTGGCTGTCTGTCTCCAGGACAGGATTCCCAACTTCAGTTCCTCAGCTTGGGGAACTAAGAGCATGAAGGGAAGTAGCCTGCCCACAAGTCCAATTTTTGGCCTCTGGACACCCACTTCTCCCTGGGGGAAAGTCCATGCCAGCCTTACAAGTGTCTCCCCAACTGGGCATTAGAGTCTTTGAGGCTCAGAGAATTCTGTGTCTGCTTGACACAACCCAGAAGATGGCACAGAGACTATGCCTCTCCTAGTTAGCTTCAGCTGTTGACACAACAAAGCCCAGAGTTATTTGAGGGAGTCTCAACTAGGGAACTGTTTTGGTCAGGTTGGCCTGCGTGCATTGTCTTGATTGCTAATACATGTAGTAGAGCTCACTCCTCCGTGAGCAGAACCACCCTTAGGCAAATGGACCTGAGCTACATAAAAAGCAAGCTAAGTACCAACCCAGGGGAAAGTCAGTAAGTGGCTTTCCACCATGCTTCCTGCCTCTGCTCCTGTTTGAGTTTCTGCCCTCAGTGATGGATGGTGACCTGGAAGTGTCATCCCTGACTGCCCTCAGTGATGGACGGTGACCTGGAAGTGTAAGCCAAATAAAGCTTTTCCTCCTCGAGTTGTTTTTGTCATGGTGTTTATCACAGCAACAGAAAGCAAATTATTATATATACCATTTGCCTTGTTGGGTCAAGGCTGGCTGGAGTGTCATAACCTACCCTGGGTGCCCATGTCTCCCACCTACTCAGACCCCTTAGCTACTCAGGGGTACAGTCAGATCAGGGGCACTCAGGATACACTTTTCCTCCCAGATGGGTTTGGGATATCTCAAAATTCTTCTCCACTAGACTTCATGCATAGAAGACTCTTCCCAAAGATCTCCAAATATATATGCATCCTTCTCTGAGATCACCATGGAAACAGCCCACTCCACCACCTCTATGGGGTGTGTGTGTGTGTGTGTGTGTGTGTG
Source organism: Tokudaia tokunoshimensis (assembly GCA_036184795.1). NCBI lineage: Eukaryota > Metazoa > Chordata > Mammalia > Rodentia > Muridae > Tokudaia > Tokudaia tokunoshimensis. The sequence continues at coordinate 120,283,924 of BTHU01000001.1, read as the reverse complement.
TGTGGTGTCCCAATGGCCTGGACTGGTTAGTTGTTCTTGTTCTCTAGACTCCGGTCTGCCTGTTCAGTCTTCTTCCTGTTGTCCAAGAGACCATCCTGTCTTTGCAGCTCCCAATCAGGGGACATGGGGGTATTTATCACAGTTAATAGACACAAATCACACAAAGCCTCACTCCTACCCCAAGAGGACAGGAAGGAGGGGAGTTAGATGACACAGGGACTAGGAGGGTGCTAACACCCCATCCTGTGCAAGGGGTCTCAACCTTTCAGGGAATGTGGTCTTCCTGGGGTTGCTGTGAGGCCAATTTCATCAGGTCTGACTACAGATGCAGGGACTGCAGCCCAGGGAGACAGGATCGAGGCTGCAAAGGGCAGTGTAAAGGTCCACACAAGGACTTGAAAGGTAGTCCTGGCTTGCTATAAAAGGGATTGTTTGGCTTCTCTTTCCTCTCACTGACCCTTTTCTCCCTCTTTCCCCTTCCCCCTCCTACCTCTCTCTCCACATGTTCCTGGCAGGAGTCCTCTCCTCTCCTCTCCTCTCCTCTCCTCTCCTCTCCTCTCCTCTCCTCTCCTCTCCTCTCCTCTCCTCTCCTCTCCTCTCCTCCTCCTCCTCCTCCTCCTCCTCCTCCTCCTCCTCCTCCTCCTCCTCCTCCTCCTCCTCCTTCTCTCTCTCTCTCTCTCTCTCTCTCTCTCTCTCTCTCCCTCTCCTTTCTTTCTCTGCCTCTACTCCTTTCACACCTCCCCTCCCAATGCCCCCCAACAAACTCTATTCTATACTACACCCGTCCTATGGTTGGTACCTCAGGGCACGGCCAATTGAACTATCATGCAGGTCTTGTACCAGCTGGGTGGCAGACGTAGGTATCCTGTTCCCAGCATCCTCATATGTCCATCTGGGAGACATTGAGGGCAGAGTAATTGCTATTTGCCTCTGTGTTGTTTAGACGTTTGGGATGTGGGTGCAGACTCTGAGATCCTCCACTGGACAAGAGAATTCATGCCCCTGTCATGTGAGATAGGAGGGGCAATTCATCTTCATATAGATAAGGAGGGCTATGCAGCTGGAACTGGTCAGGGCCAGAGACAAGAGCAACAGATGTCAGGCATGTCTTCTTTCCCATGCATACTAATCCTGTAAAGAGGCATGTGATTTACTGTAATGAGATTGTGTTCCATCCAAAGGTAAGGATACTCCTGAGCTTTGGAATGTCCTGCCATATAAGTGTACTGCAAATTTAAACCATTTACTCAAGCATTTAACTTTTCATAACCTTTTAAAAGATACATCTGATTTTGATCACTATCTTACATTAAATAAATGTGGTTTTCTTTGAACTTGTTTTGAGTAACTTGCTTTAGACTTGACTTTGACAACATATACAGAAAACTATATATTAGGGAATTGGTGTCTCCCTCCAAGGTTGTACCTGTAACTGAATTACATTTAGCATGATTACAAATGCAATTCTGAGCACATTGAAGAATTTGATTGGGCTGGAGAGATGGTTAAGAGCACTGGTTGCCCTTCTAGAGGTACTGAGTTCAATTCCTAGTAACTACATGGTGGCCCATGACTGTCCATAATGAGATCTAATGCCCTCTTCTGGTGTGCAGGTGTACAGGAAGATATACATTAAATAAATTAAAAAAAACTTTAAAAAATAATTTGATCATTTATAAGATGGCTAATTTTGTATGTCTTAATAATCTTTAACAGTTTATAACAAGTAACTCTCCTAAGATTAGGATTTTATAATTTTACATTTAACCACTTTACATTTTTACATTTATATTCACATTAATCATTTTAACTTTTATCTATTTTAAAATTCTATGAGGCATAGCAGTACAGACATAACAGACATAATAAATAAGGATTTTTTGTTGAATTTTGTTATAAGAAATTTTTCTAAGGGGAGGTATTGAGTAATATTTTGGGCCTCTACTCAGTATGTAAAATAGCTTTTTATTGTTGCATAAGGGGATCTTATCTCTACTTTTAGTTTTTAGCCCGAGCATTCAGAAAAACTCAGTTTGCATGTAATTAGGGCCTAATTGCATGTATCCAGCTGGGAGGAATGACTGGATACTCAGATGAATGTCCAATGACCTTGCCTAGTTCCTTTCTTGAAAAAATATGAACAGTTAGCAAGTTTAGCTTTCATCATCTTAAGCAGGCACAGTTGTAGTTCTGAAGATGCCGATTACTCAGCTTAAAGGATGCAGCACAACATCCTCTTAATAAAAGCAGTTAAAATGCAATAGTGCACATGCACACATTATTAATGTAGTTGTAACTGCCCTGTAATTTTCCAGGTATGCCTTATAGAAAACATAAGACAGACTGTAAGCCTTGTGTAGCATGTAGAGGTGGGTTTTTTTTTAATCATAATCCTCATTAATTTTAAGTTTCCACATCTAACAGAATTTAGCTGGAGCAGTCATGTTACAGTTATGATGCTGAGGTTACTCTTGTGATATTTTAGGTGGACAGACATCCCTTTATTCTTTCCATGTATGAGCATCCTGTCAGCTGGTTTTTATAGATACCTTTTTACCTCGGGAAAAACAACAGTAGCCTCTATTGGAAATAGTTTACCTCTTAGCTGTTCTCAAGCACATAGTATCTTTTTTTCCTCAGCTGTTTTATTGTTCTCCTTCTCCCTGTCACAGAGTCAGAGGCCAGCCTGACCCAGGACAGAGACTTTGAGATAAATATTCTTTGGTCGGAAGTGGCAGGCCAAATTCCAGAGCCCATTTTTCAGTAAAGTAAAACAACCAGTGACAACTTTTCAAAAATATTCTCCATATCCAAAAGGCATTTGAATCTCTATAAAACTGAACCCAGTGATCTACATAGCCATAACGTGTGTGTGTGTGTGTGTGTGTGTATTGTGTGTGTGTGTACAGATGAGAACTGTCTTGGGCACTGTTCTATTGCTGGGAAGAGACACCAGGACCATAGCAACTCTTAGAAAAGAAAGCATTTAGTTGGGGGCTTGCTTACAATTTCAGAGAGTTAGTCCATTATTATCACGGCAGAGAACATGGAGACATGCATGGTACTGGAACAGTAGCTGAGAGCTACATCCCGATCCATAAGCAGAGAGAGGAAGGGAGGGGCTTGACATGGGCTTTTCTCTCTCTCTCTCTCTTTTTTAAAAATTTATTTCCTTATTATATGTAAGTACACTGTAGCTGTCTTCAGACACTCCAGAAGAGGGAGTCAGATCTCATTACGGATAGTTGTGAGACACCATGTGGTTGCTGGGATTGGAACTCAGTACCTTCAGAAGAACAGTCAGTACTCTTAACCACTGAGCCATCTATCTAGCCTGACAGGGGCTTTTAAAACCTTAAAGCCCACCCTCAGTGACGGAAGTGACACACTTCCTCCTATAAGGTCATACCTACACCAACTAGGACACATCTCCAAATCCATCTAATCTTTCCCAAATAGTGCCACTCCCTGATGACTAACCATTCAAATATATGAGCCCATGGTGGCCACTCTTATCCAACCCAGCATAGGGACAGACAACCTGAAAAGCCTTACAAGTAACTGAGAAGTAGAAATAAGAGCCAGAGTATCTAGGCTTGGTAGGGCAGAAACAAATGCAGACCAGAGGCATAAAGAAGTCCAAAGAACAAAAAGACCATCCTAGTCAGTTAAGGGATGCAGGCTTGGAGACCCACAGGAAAGACCGGCGTTGGGGCCCTATGTAGTTTCTGTCTCCAGTCTCCTTCTGAGCTGAATTAAGTTCCAGCTCTGGTCAAGATTGAAAGCAGGAGCTGGGTGAGAGGGATGAGAACAGTTAAAATGATTGGGGTGGGAGGTGGGGGGCGGGGCTTAGTGGGATAGGGCCTGGGTGCTTTGCTATTTTGTTTGAGAAAATTGTTTAGGTCTGTAAGAACATTAAAACTGAAAGTTTCAAGTTGTGTGGGAACAATAGTGGCCATCATTAAGAGAGTACTGTGGCCATATTTGAACAGATAATCAAATGAGTTTGGCAGGCTGGAACTCACTAATATGGAGTTTTTTAGAGCCTATTTAAAAAAGTCTGGTTTGAACTAGAAATGACAGGCAGGTCTGGGGGAGACTCTTATCCCACTACCTGGGGTGTCCCCAAGTTTAGGGAAAGATGAAAGGAACCTGATTGTTAGGAGCTGGGCATCCTCACACTCATAAGACTTGAGGGAGTCACAAGTCAGCTAAACGTGGGCATGATCTGGAGGAGGGAGAAGCTTCTCAAGCTTGGGGTCTGGTCAGTGTGTCTCTGAGTCAGACACAGGCAGTTACTTTGTCCTTTAGAATTCGAGTATGGGGATGGCAGTGATCAAATGGTGAAAGGACTCTCAGCCTGGAGATCAGAGAGTCTGGGAGGAGGTGGTTAGAGGAAGACGGATGGAGAGGATTTGGAGGAGGCCTGGGGTCAAGCTGGGACATGCAGAGCACCAACAGAGTCAAAAGAACTAAGGTTCTATCCAGGGGATTTGCACTATTCCCGGAGGCAGAGGCCACAAAGACCAGAGGTCCGAGGTCAGACTGGTAACTGTTTAGTCTATATAGTAAGCTTAGAAGGTGTGAAATGGTCGCAGAAAAATGACCCTGTGGAGGAAGGAAGGCGGACTTTCTGCCCAGAAGACGTGGTTTGGGTATCAGATATCAGAAAGCAGGCAGGGAAACCAACAGACTTGACCTCAACAGGCTGAGACTGCTCTACTGGAGCATCAAGGGGCCCCAAGCTTTCTGACTATTGAAGATTGGGTACATTAGAGGGGCTGGGGGACATGTATATTTGCCTACATACATATACAGGTAGTCACCAGGAAGTTAGAGCTTTTTTTTTTTTTGTAGTTTGACTGGGAGCCAGGTGGGTTTTTTCCAAATACAGTTACAC
>BTHU01000001.1:120076524-120276524 GCA_036184795.1 Tokudaia tokunoshimensis | reverse complement strand
ACGTGGAGGAGAGGGGGAGAAATAGAGGCATTTGGGTCATATGACTCATGGACAATTCCAGGTATGAGTTCCCTGGTCAGCAGGCCGCACTGTGACAGGGCTGGGGCTTGGGAGGTCAGGCTTAGTCACATGACCTTAGCTTTCTCGTAACCTAAAGGCCCTTGGGAACCTCCTGGGTGGTCTCAGAGGCTTGGCAGTTTGCCACTCACGCCAAACAGGATCTAATGGTCTCAGAGAACAAACAGGTAGCCTGGTGACCTCAGAACACTTGGGATAGGACACAATAGGGTTTACATGGGTGCAAGGAAAGATCATCCCCATTCTGACACCCAGGATGAGTCTGTTCTCCCTTTAGTTGGTTCAATCATGGAACCTCAGTGCTAGGAACTGGACTCAGGTCTTACAGAAGAGCAGTGAGACCTTCAGCTCCTGAGCCATTTGTCTAGCCCAGGGCTTGAAGTATTAAATCACACTTGCACTTTTGGTCACATTCACACAGCAGCTGTTAGTGACAGCCCACAGGCCATACCTCATCAGAACAGACCATCAATTCTGTGTTACATTGGAAAACCAAGATCAAAGCCCTATCCAATCCCACACTGTCACAGGAGAGGTACCAAGTCCTCCATTGTCTCCCTGCTGCCTGCTTTGGTGGTGCACAAGCTCTCCTGCTGCTGTGAACTTCTCTAAAAGATCACCTCACAGTAACCAGCACACTATGGCAATTATATTAATCCTCGAGGGCAAACCCCCACCAGAACAATGAAAAGTAGGCGAGATTTGGGGCTGCACAGTGCTTGTGTGTATTGTAAGGGTGCATCCCACAGAGGGCAGAGTATGGGTCTGGCTTGACATGATGGCAGCCATCTTGAGCCACAGCTGTCTGAGTCACCATAAGCTATGTCTTCCTGCATATTTTCTTAGCAAACCATAACACAGAGTCTTGAAAGCATGTGTGTGCTGGATGACTTGGAGGATGTGCCTGGCTTTTGATGAAATCTGAAGATAAACCAGAGACCTTCAGGCATGAGAGCATGCTTTTGTCTTAACCCACTCAATGCTTGGCTTCCCAGTGCCCCAGAACCTCCCTCTGCCAGTGAGTCTCCAAAACATCTCACCGTGCAGTCCTAGCTCTGTCTACCTCTCCCTGTTCCTTCCCAACAGCTGTGTGAGTTTATGTGCACATCTGGGCAGGTGCATGCACACATGTGCAGGTGCATGTGCTGCCCAGGGATCAACACTGTGTGTCTTCTTAATTACTCTCCACTTTAAAAAACATTTCAAATCCCCATGCTGTTGTTGTTCCGAGACAACATCTCAATATACTGCCCTGCCTGACCTGGAACTCTGTAGACTTGCAGAAATCTGCCTGCCTCTGCCTCCCAAGTGCTGGGATTAAAGGTGTGGGCCACCACACTTGGTTTAAATATGTCTTAAGTTTATCTGAGTGTGTGCATGCAAATATGCCACCACATGTGTCCAGATCAGAGGGAAACTTTTAGGGATCAATCTTCTTCTATGTGGATCCCTGGAATTGAGCTTAGGTTGTCAGGCTTGGTGGCAAGCACCTTTACCCACTGAGCACTCTCACTGGCCCAATACTTTACTTTTTAAAGATAAGACCTTGCACCAAATATACTGACCAGTATACCCAGCTGAATATCAAGTCCCATGAGTCCTCTGGTACTCATTTCCCAGTACTGGGGTCACAAGCATGCATCATCATGTCCAACTTTTATTACAGGTGCCGGGGATCCAAAGTCAAGTCCTCATGCTTGCATAGCAAGAGCTTTCCTGACTGAGCCATCTTTACAGATGTCATCTCTTTCTTTGGTCCTGAGTACCTAAGGCCAGGGACCATTCCAGAATGGGCGGTATGCAAGGCTCTCTGATTTCATCTCCCAGATGAAGAGGAGGAGCCTCCCACACAGACAGCTCTGTTTGAGCTCATTCCTTTGATTCCATGAAAAGGTGGCACACTCACCCACTTCTAGGGAACTGGCGGGAGCTAGCCTCAGAGGACAGGAGGCGGGGATTTAGGGGCCAGGAGGAGCTCAAGATAACAAGTGTGGGCTGAGCGAGCTGGAGACAGCCACTGTCAGCGGGCGGTCAGCAGGTGAGAAGGTTAGTCTGCCCCTCTGCCCCTCTATCTGCTCCCCCAACCAAGGAGCACCCCTTCTCTTAACCTCTACATCACCTGCCTGCCTGACTCTCAGCGGGTTGCTGGTGGCTCTGAGGATGTCCTCTGAAAGGGTCCTTATAGAGAAGGCAGCTAAGGGAGCCTTGGAAGCTGAGGCTCAGGCTTGGAATTCACAGCTCCAGGTCCATTGGAGAACAAGGATGAGGAAGATGCCCCAACCCACCTACCACATCCCCTTTTAGATGTAACCTTGCCTCCACCAGCCGGAATCCAAACAGTAGTAGACTTTGGATTAACACCCTCAGGGGCTCACAGAGGGGAAGGGTCTTGCCTCTGTCACCACTATGATGTGTGAAGGTCCAGCCCTTAATTTCAGAGTCCTGAGGACTGCACTCTGACCCTGACAGCTGGGTTGGTGGGTTGAGCCACCATCCCCCAGAGGTGCCAGTAAGGATGCTTGGTGATGAGATGGTAGGTGATACTCATCAGGACACTACAGAAGGTTTGGCCTTGTGAGAGGTCTGATGCAGGGTGGGTCTCAGTGAGTGCAGAGATAGCTATGGTGGTCTCCTGGGTCGGGGACACAGCCCAGGCCAGGAATGAGGATCATACAGGAAGTACACAGGGTGTTCTGTCACTGTCTCCCATCTCTTTCCATCTCTATGTCTTTCCATGTCTGTCCCCATCTCTTTATGTCTGCCTCTATTTTCCATTACTCTATGTGTCAGTCTGTCTTTCACTCTTCTCCACCCCCTTAGCTCTTAGCCCCTGTTTATCCTTTCCTATTGCTGTTCTTCTCCTGTCCCCAGAGCCTGTGTCCTCATACCTGGTACATACCTGGACCTTAGACAAGGTCCACTGTGGGTCCTGTGGAAAGAGGTACTGCTCTGAGATACACCTCCACGAGGGCACCAGGAACTCTCCTGCTTGCTCCCCAAGAAGATTTGGGGGCCTGAGACCCATCATCAAAGTTCCAGACTCTGATATGAAGCTTCGGAGTTAGCCATGGTTCCTCAGGACCCTGGGGCTTAATGTTCTTCTCCAGAAGGGCAGTGTGGGGACCGTCCCCTGAAGCCTCACCTAGCACAGAATGGAGTGTCCTGGGGTTACACCAGGCACTCTCAGAGACCCTGGGGTGGGTGTGATCAGAGCCTTAGAGAAAGCGTCCTCACACCAGTACCACAATTAAAAATAAAGGGGAGTCTCTCCACCTGTAGCCCCTTTGCCTGAATGTGGTGGGCCTCTGCATGGGGGGGGGCACCTCACTTGGGACTGGTCGGCTAAGCAGGATGAGGGCAGAGAAAGCCGCTTCCAAGTATAGCAGCTGTTAGGGGGTGCCCCGGCGAAAATCACTTGCAGCCAGGAAGGGGCTTCAGACAACTCGGACTCTGGAAGCTGCCAGCTCATGATCTCTTGCCTTCCACACTCGGGGCACAGCAGCTGGGTAGTGAACACTGTTACCCTTTGCAGGGGCCTCCCAGAGCACCCACGGAAGCTGGCCAGGATGCTCTCCATATTCAACATCTGGGGCACGTTCAACAGAGTGCTCTTCTTCCTCAGCCTCACAGTCAGCCTCGCAGGGCTGGCAGGCAACACTGTGCTGCTCTGGCACCTCGGTCTGCACATCAAGAAGGGCCCCTTCAGCACCTACCTGCTGCACCTGGCTGCTGCCGATTTCCTCTTCCTCTCCTGCCAAGTTGGCTTCTCTATTGCCAAGATGGCGTCAGGCTCTGAGGACACACTCTACTTCCCGGTCACCTTCCTGTGGTTTGCCGTGGGGCTCTGGCTGCTGGCTGCCTTCAGTGTGGACTGCTGCCTCACCTACATGCTCCCCTCCTTTTGCAGCCCCAATTGCCGTCCCAGGTACACTTCAGTTGTCCTCTGCCTCGCCATCTGGGTCCTGACCATGCTGGCTGTGCTGCTGCCAGCCAATGCCTGTGGCCTCCTGTACAACGGAATGAGTCTGCTGGTCTGCCTCAAGTACCACTGGGTTAGCGTTGTCTGGCTAGCGGTGCTGTCTGGCATGGCGTGTGGGGCAAGCAAGTTTCTCTTAATCTTTGGGAACTGCTGCTCTTCACAGCCGCCCCCCAAGTTCTGCAAGCTGGCCCAGTGCTCCGGGATCCTTCTGTTCTTCTGTCGCCTACCCCTGGTTGTCTACTGGTGCCTGCGGCCAGTCATAAAGTTCCTGCTCCCTTTCTTCTTTCCACTGGCCACCCTCCTGGCCTGCATTGACAGCAGCGCAAAGCCCCTCTTGTACTACCTGAAAGGCAGGCAGCTCAGGAAGGATCCGCTGCCAGTAGCCCTAAACAGGGCTCTGGGGGAAGAGTCCCAGCCAAGTCTTGGGGGAATATCCCTGCCCATGAGCCGAGTGTAGAGAGCGACCATCATATGCCCACCTACCCTGCCCTCATAGCTGCCAGGGGATCCCAGTCTTGCTCAAACCCTTGCCATGGTCCTGGGGATTTTTGTGGCTTCCTCTTGTAAGCAGGGGAGAAGGGAAGGGGGCCAGGCTGCATATTGAACACACACAGGGGACGACGGCAAGGAGGACAGGAATAGACTGAGGGGCAGGAGTATGAAGGAGGATCCCAGAACTACAGTGAGGGCATGTGTCCTACATCCTTCTTCCCCTACAACATCCTACCTGAGAAAACTGCCCCTCAACCCCAGTACACTTTCCTCCTGCCATAGATGGGTCAGGTGACCGGAACTACAGCATCATCTCCTGGAAAGTATTCTCTGCTCTTGGGAGCACTGAGGCCTTCTGTTAGATATATCCACTGGTGGGCCTCATCTAGACTGTTCTTTCTCCCTCCCTCACCTCAATATTCCTCACAAAAACTCACTATCCAGGTAATGACACTGTCTCCCAATTTTCCAGCCTAGTGTTACTACTCACAGAGGCCACAAGGTGGAGCTGTTTCATCACTAAATAGACCCAGTCTGTCTTGTGCCCAGGGCCACCCCAAGTTCTTGCTTCCTGGGCACTTCTGCTTCTCAGGTGTCCCCACAGTGCCAGCAGGGGCCCTGGCTCCTACCCAGATCCCATCCCATCCCCAGTTCTGGACTCCTCTAGGACTGTGCTCACTCAAGATTTTTCTGCAGATCTCTGACCTGCCAGCCAGAGACAGACAGAGAGAGCTAAGCTTCCAAATTATACATTATTTTGTACATGTTATGATGCTTCTTTAATAATTAAAATGGAAAAAACCCAACCTACCTCCACTGTCATCCTTAAATCAGTCAAGCCCTGGCCCTAGAAAGACAGCTCAGCAGTTAAGAGCACTGGTCGTATCTGCAGAGGACCTGGGTTCTGTTCCCAAGATCCACATGGTGGCTCACAACCATCTGTTCCGGGGGATCTGGCATCCTCTTATGGTCTCTACAGGCATTTCATGCACACAGTACAGAGACATAACACCCAGACACATAACATAAAAAATGCAAAGAAGAACATTCAAACCTTACCACAAACACCAGGAAAATAAGCCACCAACACGCTGGCCAGCCACATGGAAACCTCTGGCATGAAAAATATTCCAGTCAAGTACCTTTCTGATAGACACCCTCAAAAACTTCCTCCATTTTGTGTGTACATGTGTATAGATGCTCATGTGGGTCTGTGTGTAGGTGCACACACATGTACATAGAGGCCAGGGGCCATGAAGGCCAGGGGCCAACCTCAAGTTGTTGTCCCTCAGGGGCCATTTACATTTTGGGGGGGGAGACAGAGTCTCCCACTAGGCCCTGCAGCTTGCTGATGAAGCTTGAGGCGGAGCCCTCCTGACTGGAGTGACTCTAACAGGGAATCTGGGATACATGAGGCCCTTAGACTAAAGGCAGCCTGGGTTCAGGAGGGGTGGGTGGAGGACCCAGTGGGGGAGGTTGCTTTGGGGAGTCAGGGTGGGGAAGAGCTGCCTATTCTTTGTGCACTTCACACTAGACTCCAAGGAACAGAGTGGTCCCTTTCCGGAAGGCACGCCCCTGGGATAAGGGTGAGAACAAACCTGAGGTCTTCTGCATCCTCCTCACCCAAGGACACAGATCCTGGGCCCTGTAGGACTGTCCATCTGTGTGCCAGAGGCAACTTGTGACTATCTCAGCAGCTGACAGCCCTGGGGAATATGATAAATGGCTTGGTCTAGACAGATGCGGGGCACAGGCTGGTGCTTCCCAGGCCACTGCTGGGTATGAGGGTGCCAGAAAGCCCAGAGGCAGCAGCCATGTCTATCCTAGCCCTAGGGGGGCTCACATATAGGGTCAAGGCTGCCCTTGGGCTGGCTTTAAACAGATGCAAGACAGACCTTACTCCATCACAGGGTGGCTAGGCTCCTACCTTCTGGCACCTTTGTAGCTGGATGACCTCTACAGTGTCAGCTGGCAGCTCTCAGCCAGATCTGCAGATGAGGCAGAAGTTTGCCAGGACAGCTGAACCAGGCTTTAGCAGCAGGTAGCCTACCCTAGGTAGCCTGGTGTGGGGCTCCATCCTCTATAGCTAGTGTGTTTGCCTGCTTGATTTCTGCATCTCTCACTAGCAGGTGTGCTCCTGAGGGCTCAGAGCCAGCAAGCAGCAGCCATGTTGTCCCTGAGTGGGAAGGAGGAGCCAGGACGCACACATCCAGTGGATGGATGGGTGGGTGGATGGATGGATGGATGGATGGATGGGTGGGTGGGTGGGTGGATGGATGGGTGGATGGATGGGTGGATGGATGGATGGGTGGATGGTTGGATGGATGGATAGGTGGATGGGTGGATGGATGGATGGATGGATGGATGGATGGGTGGGTGGGTGGGTGGATGGATGGATGGATGGATGGATGGATGGATGGATGGATGGATGGATGGATGGTTGGATGGGTGGATGGATGGATGGATGGTTGGATAGGTGGATGGGTAGATGGATGGATGGATGGATGGATGGATGGTTGGATGGGTGGATGGGTGGATAGGTGGATGGGTGGATGGATAGATGGATGGATGGATGGATGGATGGATGGATGGATGGATGGATGGATGGGTGGGTGGATAGGTGGATGGGTGGATGGATAGATGGATGGATGGATGGATGGATGGATAGATGGATGGATGGATGGATGGGTGGATGGGTGGATGGATGGATGGGTGGATGGGTGGGTGGGTGGGTGGGTATGTACTCAGTGGAGAATAATGTCAAATAAGTAAATGATAGGACTGGTGGAAGTAGACTGTGCTGGCCATGGGATCTGGGAGCTTCCCAGTCAGCTAGACAGGGTAACTGACACAGATTGGAGAACTTAGGTTTGCTCTGTGGAATCAGATTCCCAGGTCTCCCTGATTCCAGCAACTCCATACTGGGCCTGAGTGTGGTATTGGGGGTGTGGAGGAATTTCTTTCTTTATTACTCTCCATCTTCTTCCTTTCTTTTTTCTTTTTTAAATATTTATGTTACGTATGTGAGTACACTGTTGCTCTCTTCAGACACACCAGAAGAGGGCATCGGCTCCCATTACAAATGGCTGTGAGCCACCATGTGGTTGCTGGAAATTGAACTCAGGACCTCTGGAAAAGCAGCCAGTGCTCTTAACCGCTGAGCCATCTCTCCAGCTCCAATAAAAAGTGTTTTTAGAAAGTCACTGTAAACCACCCCTATTAACAGACAAAGAGGAAATACTATGTGATCATCTTAACAGAGGAAAGAGAGTGGGTTGGTAGCATCCAATACGCATGTGTGTTTGAAACGCTTTTGGAAAACTGGGAGTACACAAAACTTACCGACGTGATGGGGCATATACAAACCTCACTGCTGAGGTCGGCAAACACTCATGGTCTCTCTTCTCTCCCACACTGCCTTTCCTGATAGCCTATCGTCTCATCTCATAGCCAAGGCCTTCTTTAGGATGGAACCACAATGATAGGCATAGTCATCTTGTCCCAGACTTTCAGGGAAATGCTTTCTCTTCCCTGGCCTCCAAAGGAAGTCCCGGACAGCCAGGGCTATTTGAGACGAGAAACTCTGTTTCAAAAAACAACAACCACCACAACAAAAACAAATCAGTTTTAGCGAGGTGTAGTGGTGCGCACCTTTAATCCCAGCACTTGGGAAGCAGGGACAGAACAGGATCCAGGACAGTCAGAGCTACAGAGTGAGACGCTGCCTTGGGAAAATGTAATAATTTAAAAGAAGATTCGTTTTATTTTGTGTACATGTGTGTATGCTTGTGTCCGTGTGAACGAATGTATTACACACCAGTGTGGAGCCTGCATAGAAGCCGGGAGAGGGCGTCAGATTCCTTGGAGTTGGATTTAAGGTGTTGTATGCTGTCCAGTATGGCTGCTGGGCTCCAGACTCTGATCTTCATCGCTCAGCTCCTGTATTTGCCTCTTTAAAAAAAAAAATACCACAGCCAGTAAGTGCAACAAAAGCTAAACCTTGGAGTTCCCAGAAGGGAAGATCGATGACACACAGAGAGATACACGGACTCTCTGGGTTCCCTTGAGAGGAAGAGAGAACACATCACTTTACAGTTTGGTGTGTCTGAAGGGCTGAGTGGGCGGTTGCTGGAAGCATCAGGTCTCACTTGGAGTGTTGGAGGTCATAAAGGCTCAGAGCTACCTGTGAACGTACTTCCCCCGGGGCACTTCACGAGGTACTTTCCTCCTGGCTATCAGACTACCCTGTGGTAATTGGGAAGAGACACGAGAATGCCAAGGAGACAAACTGAGTCACAGATTGCCCTTGAATTTAGGCCGGCTCTTGATAAGAGCTTTACAGGTCATCTGTATAGCAGCAAATACAGTCTTGTTAGGTAGCTCTGGTTGGCCCTCAATTTCCTGTGTAGATCAGCCTGACCTCCAACTTGTGGTATTCCTCCTGCCTCAGTTTCCAAAGTGCTGGGATTACAGATGTGTCCCACCACATCCTGTCCTTCATGATTCACGTGTGACAAACTGTCCACACAGAATTCCCTGCCAGGTTAGAAATCTATTCACGACAGCCTCGTAGCTCCAATCGGTGAAGAAACATGGAGGCCCAGCCAGGGTAACCGACATACCTGACACTCAGCCTATCCTTTGGCTTCTGCGATGTTCCAAGTACCCACTACGTGGACCCTGCAGAACCTAAGCTGCCCAGAGGCCCAGGCCTGGTAGAGAAGCCCCAGCCCTATCTCCAATTGGTTAGCAGGTGCTAGTCAGTTAATGGCCTGGAAGAGGCTGTCTGCAGGAGGCATCTGGGAGACGCTGAGTATGGACGCTTGGCAGCTTCCTGTGGGGAGGTAGGCAGACCCAGTCTCACCAGAAGCAGGAGAGCCAAAGAGACAGATGGGGCCTCCCGTGGAGCTAGCAGGGCCTGGCAAGGCCCCATCTTCATTAGTGCCTTATTATATGATCGGGCTACTGAGTACGCACAGGGAAGGGGGCCAACTTCTCACCCAGCACAGAACAGCCGCTCTGGAGTCGAGCTGGGGGGCTATCTCGCACTCCACACATTCCCCCCCTTGCTCTCAGTGGCTGAGAAATTCTATTGGTGCCACACTTTGGCAGGGTGGAGTTAGATAAACTGACAGAACAAAACAGGAAGGGAAGATGACCCAGGAGACAGATCTTTTCTCATGCAAGGACTGGGCTAGCCTGGGCCACATGCTGCCAAGACACAACTGTCACCCCGTCATCATCAGAGTCACCACCAGCAGCACTATTATTACCATGAGCACCACCAGCACCATCACCATATCACCATCATCACCATCAAAACTATCACCACCACCACAACCACCACCACCACCACCACCACCATCATCACCACCATTCCTCCCCTAAGGCATGCCCACTGCCTGTCAAGGACAAATGCTAGTTCAAGTGATCATGGAGCCAGGAGCCATGCCTCTAACTTGATACTGTCATGATTACCCAATAAGTCTGCTAGGTGTCCAGGCAATGCCAAACAGAGGAAAGGAGAGGGCAGGAAGTAGTGAGAAGAGGAAGGGACAGAGAATATCAGCAAGGAAGAAGTGGGAAAACAGAGAGGGATTCAGGGAGGGAGGGAGGCAGCACAGGCTGCTGTCAGACAAAGCAGAGGACAGGCAGGGACCTACAGGTGTCCTCTTGGTAGATGCTAGAACCCCAGCCACAGCTATTGAATTTAGGGTTCCCTAGAAACCCGGGAACACCCAGGACAGACAAAGCGAGCTTCTCACTCTGCTTCCCAAGTCCTGCCTGCCCATAAAGCTGCCTCCTTCTGCCACAGTGTCCCCAAGTACACATGGGATACATACGATGCCCCCATCTCCAGAAGTCCTCCCCACTGTGGCCAGGACAAGCCAGGGAGCCTCTGAGAGAGTCAGTGCCCACACCTATACTCTGGGCAACAGGACATCGCCCAGGAGGAGCGTCTGAGAGTCGGGTGAGAGAACTCATATTCATGTTTATTAAGGACTTTTGTACCATAAACCTCACTCATATCTTTCCAAAGGTCACTCCTCTTGACCCTTACGAGATGGGCAAACTGAGGCACAGAGAGAGTCTGTGTTCTGCACAGGGGCCTCTAAGGCTTTCTGTTTTCCTCTTTGAGTATCTACAGAGTAGATAAGCCTGCCAGAATGCCACACTGAGCAACCTCTGCTGTCAAGATCCTGCGGCCTGACCACCCTTCCCTGTGCCCTCAGGTTCGTTGCCCAGGAGTCTGTGCCAGGGACAGAGCTAAAAGTGAGCAAGTGAGTCCTTGCCACAGACAGACACACAAAGGCAGATATCCACATGGGAGGGCCAGGGACGATGTTGCTGATGTAAGTACAGCAGAGAGACACTAAGATTGTCCACCTGCCCCACCCTCACCCCCACGACCACTCCTGAGGCGCCTTTCTGGAGCAGACAAGGTGCTTCTGTCCAAATGGGCCTCCTGGGCAGCTACAGGAGGGGAAGGACAGCAGATGCAAGGGAGAGGGAAAAGAGGAAAGGGGCGGGAAAGGTTGGGCGTGGTGGTGGGAGGAGCCGATGCCCACACAGTGCAAACAATAATACAATACAGTGGATGGGCCACCCTCCCTCTCTGTGCCTCAGGCTTTGTCCCTGGGGGAGAAAGGCCATAGAGATGTTGGGGACTTGCCAGCGGAGCCTTTGGTGTTTGTTAAGGAGTCATGTCTCCTCCTGCAGTCCCTACCCAAATCAGCCGCAGAAGAGACAGCCCTGGTGTTAGGTAAGAGCAGATCTCACCAAGGCAGTTCCTGCAGCAGCCAGGTCGGGCTAGGTGCCCAGAGAAGGTTGCAAGGGACCAATGCTGGAGGGAACAGCTGACCCCAAACACCACACATGGGACCATTGTGGGTCACTGGTTGTAAGTCTCTGGGTTGCATCCACACAGTAAGTCCCTCAGCCCTGGGTCGTGTTCCCCACGCGCCCTCTACGCAGCCCCACACTTGCCTGTGGCTGCCATCCCGCCAGGAAGAGCCTCCACTGGAGGCGGGGCAGTCGAGTCCTGCTTGCCATTGGCTCTGAGAAATAGTTAGAGGCGGGGCCAGTCTACTTGGTGGCCCAACCCACTGGAGATAGCAGAGCTGAGTGTGGCGAACTGAGGACCAGCCTGGAGGAGATTTCTGCCCAGTGCCCTCATGCCGTGCTGCACGGTGAGTGTGCAACCCCCCCCCGCCCCAAACCCACCCCGCGCAGCCTTGTCCCAGTCCCTGAGGCCACACTGCTGAGATGCACTGGGAATCCGAGGGTCTGGAGCCATGTAGGGAGGAGTCTGAGGACCCTGTAGGGGCTTCTGCTGACTTCGAAGTTTCCCTGGAGTTGCACCTGGTCAGGTGACCCGGAAGCCGCAGGGGCACCTCAGGTCTGCAGTCCCCCAGCAGTTCTCAACCTCAAAGAATGATGATAGCAGGCCTGATGGGAGCAGGCAGCTGGTTCCAGCCGCCCTGAGGTGCCTTGGACAGGATGCTGCATTGCACCCACAAACAGTGCCCTGCTCCCTCATCTGGATGGCACCTGCTACCACCCACTGCCAGCACTACTGCCCGAGTGGTGAAGGGGCGGCATACACTTCCTGAGCAGGGAAGCCCAACAGGCTGGTCAGAAGTGTGTCCACAGACCTCACACCCTAAGCTCTTCCCGTGGAGCCCTCTCCCAGACTGAGACTTCCAGCTTAGCCCACTCTGAGATGAAAGCGGCTGTTTCTAACTTCTAAATTAGTATTGCATTGGTGAGATTTGGGAAAATCCTGAGGTGCTCTTTAGACATATCTCCCTATGACAGGAACTGGCCAAGAACTTGAAGGCTAGACCATGCTATGTACAGACAGGGTCCTGGGGCAACCTGGGAGTCAGCAGGCTGACTTTCCCTGGTTGAGGCTATCTAGGGCACTGGGCTCATAGGACACTGGCTGGTGCAGGCTCTCTAGAGAAGCGGGTTTTTTTCAACCTGTGGGTCATGACCCTTTTAGAAGTTACATATCGGATATTCATAACAGTAGCAGAATTGGCTATTAAGTAGCAACTAAATTTTTTGGTTGGGAGAGTCACTGAAACATGAGGAACTTTGTTAAAGGGTAGCAGCTTTAGGAAGGCTTAGAATCACCGCCTTAGAGGGAAGTCAGCCTTATGCCTGATATGAAGGGACACACTGCTCCCCATTGTCCGTTGGCCTGATGTCTCAGTGCCCATGTTGTGTGGGGTGAGGCAGTATCAGCTTTTGAGATGACTCCTGAGAGAGGAGGGGTTCTGCCCTGGCTCTAGAAGTTTCTAAGAGCACATTGTGTAGAGTAAGGTTGGCCCAAGGCCTTCAGCAACTGTCAGTGTAGGGAGGCCGGGGTCACACAAGAGCTACCAAGGGAGGAACAGGTGCCAATGGCACTTGCCCCCCCCCCCCACGGTGGCTGCAAAGAAACAGCACTTCCCTGCAGTTCTAGACGTAAAGGGGCTCCGGGCTCTGGGGTGGTGGTACTGGTTAAGAAGTACGGAGGCCGGGGTGGAGAACCATCAGGGCCTCACGCTCTCCGTGTGCTAGGAAAGTCAGGGTTGTCATTTTCCATGGCCGAAGCCCAGGAGGGACAAGGGTGCCGGCTGCTGCTCAGTCTATGCCAGCCTTTATGTAACACGCCTTGCAAGAAGCGGCCACACAAGCGGCTTGCCTGTCCACCGGGGAGCTCTGGTTCCTGGAAGCTCTTCAGACACACTGGGCTTTCCACCCCTGCATCATTTCCCTGTGCCAGCCAAGGGTCCTGCCCACTGGAGAGCACTGTGTCCCGGAGTCTTTGGAGCATCATGCCAGAGTAGCCCCCCACCCCCCACCCCAGGCCTGTTTTTAGACAAATATGGCAGCTGAGCTCCTTAGGTGGGGAACCTAAAACTGGAGACAATCCTGACTCTGTGGCTTGTGGGTGCGGGGCACAAAGCCACTCTGAGCCTCAGTCTCCCCAACTAAGAGAAGCAGCTGCACAGGACCTGAACAGGCGGGAGGACGGCACGCTCCCTGTAAAGGCTTGAGCGCCACGCCTAAGGGAACTGGCAGCAGCAACTCACTAAAACTGCAGGCCAAATCCCATGACGTAGTCCCGAGCCCAGAGCTGTCACTCCTCCTGGGAAGACAAATAAACTGACGGGTCTAGGTGAGTTAGGCGTGGTCAAGAGTCTAGAGTTGAGGCCACGGGGGTCTTGTGAGTCCTCGCTGTCCACTGCTCTGAAGATCTTAGCAGAATTTGGGGTGCTATGGCCCCCCATTGCCACAGAGCCCCTTTCTCCCTGCAGTGCCCCTCTGGGTAGCCCCTGTCTAGCTGATCCTTACTATATCCTTCCCTTAGACAAAGGGTCCTCAACTCCACTAGTTGCTGTTCTGCTCATTCCTATGAGGACACACAAACCAGACAGGGCCAGTTCAGGGCAGTGGGAACCCAGACAGCAGCTGCCTTGCCCTCCTCGGCTGTCCCCTACCCCTCTTTGCCCTTCTAGTGAGCCACGGGGTGCCCCAGGTAGCAGGGTATTTTCTCAGGTGACAAGATGTCAGGTTCAGTGCTAGCCTGACACCTGGTGACCAGTCAAGGACCCAAGGAAGCCCTAGGGATATCCCCCAGGCTGAAGCACTCTGTTTTATGAGTTGAGCTTGCCCTGAGATTGGTAACTGGGATGGAGGTGGGTCAGGCCAGGGAAATGAAATCTAAGATCCAGGCGGTCTCATGTTGGCCATAGATGCTATTCTGACCCTTGTCATACCGCCCCCCCACACACACACCCAAATGTAGGGTTAAGTGACAGAGAGCAAGGCAGGGTCAGCTAGGTGGCAGCAGACTCTTGGCAGGGGGTGGGGTGGGGTCATGTTCTCAGGACCTAAGCTCAGATGCCAGTCTTGATGCTTCTCAGCTGGAGTGAGCACTTGTAACCTTCTCTACTCTGCTTTTCCCATCTGTAAATAATAGTAATCACAGCAGCCACCACTGTGTTCACGAGAACCGAATGCTTGCAGGTATCTGCTGTTTGCTGGGTATGTAGTGAGATAGATGTTTTATGTGTTGGCCAGGGTGATGGTCAGGTCACTGGAATACCACTAATTTTGATGTGACAATACATATGGATAAATTGGAAGTGCAGACTTTTGTTTGTTTGTTTTGTTGTTATTTTGTTGTCTTTTTCCAGGTGAAGGGGGAAGTCTTGTGTAGCCTAGGCTAGTCTCAAAGTTCCTGTGTATAGCCTAGGCTGACTTGGAAGTCTGAATCCTCTTGTCTCTGCCTCCTGGTTTCTGGGGCTACGGGCATTCGTCACCACATCCAGCTGAGGACTCAGAGTTTTGGTACCTTTACCATGGCATATGGACCCCAGGCACAGTGTCCACAGGACACACTAGCAAAATGTCCTTGAGCTTCCGGCCTCAGTAGGGCCAATCTCCCCCACAAGAAGGTGTCTCATAAACAAGTTCAGCATGAACAAGCCGGCTTGAACTTGTGTGCTATGCTCTGCCTCAGGGGCTGCTGTCTCTGAGAAGTGGGACCTGCTATGCTCTGAAAACTTGAGTCCTGGGTCTGAGCTGCTAACCCCAGGCTGGGCCCCATCCATACACCTGCTGGTGCCTGGGAGGCTGGCCCTATGTACTGTCCCTCGGGGAACTGGAATCCCAGTTCCTCGACATCCTTTGTCTCTGGCAGCTCCTGGCCTTGGCGGGCAGGAGGAGATGTGGACACGAATAGCAATTGGGCTGAGGAAAGCATTGAGAACTCCTGTGCTTCCAGCCAAGGAGGAAAGGGACCCAGCAGGGTCAGCAGCCACTCGAGTGAGAAGATAGCAGAAAACCCACCTGCTGCCCCTGGCAGCCTCAGGCTGATGAGGACTGGGGTAGAGGATCTATGAGCCACAGAAGCCAGGAGCAGGGGTGACTCTGGATGTGTAGTTGGGTTGGTGGCTTCTAGGGAGGAGCAGATCTTACCTAGATGGGGGATAGGGAGGGCTTGACAATCCCAATCTCCCAATATTGAGCTTGTTGCTTCTCTTCAGCCAGAGCGCCACCCCCAGGCCTCATGCACCCCAAGCTTATACAGTCCGTTTGGATCCTCCAGACTCCCCATTGCATGAGTCAGACAAGACAGGTCACCCCGGCCCACCTCCTCCTCCTCACATTCCCTAGGGTAAAGCTAGAGCAGGGACAAGGACATCTGAGGCCTGCCAGCCAGAAACCTGCAGGCCACCCAGTGCCAGGGTGACCTGCAGCTCTGGCCCCATCTTTCACCTCCATCTGGTGAGAGTCGCATCTTGGCTGAGTCAGGAGTTGTCCTTTGGAGGACAGCTGTCCTGGCTGGCCCATCATTTGTCCTTGTCACATCAGAGTCTGTTTCTCCAGACCCTGCTGCTCTAGGAGTGGGTGGCTGCCACATCTTTTTGGCCCTGTCTCCAGACAGACCCAGACTGTTTAGGACCACCTCAGGGTGAGACTTCCTGGTATCACAAGAGGTGGAAGACAAAGGAGCTGCAGCTGTTGGAGAGACAGCAGGCAGGGGGGGCTCTCCAGGCTGACTACCCATCCATCTTTCTGTGGTCCCCCAGACAGCAGTCTGGAAGGTAGGACTTAGCCTCTCTCACAACCAGGTGTGTTCCCCAGGGATGTGCAGTGCCTGACCCTAGTCAAGTTCATGTCACACCTGGGCACTGGCCAGCTGTAAGGCTGATGCTCTCTACCCTTCTGGACATTGAACTTGCCTCCCTGGGCTTCTGAGCCCAAGCCTGATGACAAGTAAACCATGATTTCTCCAGACCTGGGACTTGTCCTTGCAACTGACTCTCTGTAGCTCTCAGAACCGTATCTCACCTCAGCTGTTCTTGTCAAGTGTGTGAAAAAGGGCAAGGACACACAGGCCTCTGGCATAGGCCAGGCCTATCCAGTTGGTTTAAGTTATAGCTCATCCCACCTTTGTGAGGAGAGAGACCCAACAGCAGGACAATTTCCAACAGGTTGACAAAGCTCTGTGTGCAGGGTCAGGATGTTCTCTGCTCTCACCCCTCACCAGGCATCATGGGGACCTGGCTGGAGCCCGAGTACCTATGTCTGTGATCAGTCCACACCAACATGCTATGTATACGCTCCCTGAGGATCTCAAAGCCCAGTGGGCCTGCAAGCCGCCAGCATTGCTCAGTGACAGACACAGCGAATCATTTAACCCGTAGAAGTAGTGATCAAAGGAACCGTGTCAACTGCAGGGTGACTGTGGGCCACCCAGCCCCACCCCACTCAGCCCCAGGAAGAGTTGATTTAAATTGTTTGGGGTTTATTTTAGTTTTATTTATGTGTGACAGGTAGAACGGGGGGCGGGCATCCCTCAGTGTGTGGTCAGATACTGTTCCTCTCTAGTAGAAGATTGCCTAACAAACTCTCAGAGACATTCTGACACCATTATCAAAAGTCAATTGACCGTGCTTGCCAAGACTGGTTTTCCATGCATCTGTGTGCCAGCAGATTCTACTTGCATGTTAGGGGGCCTTGTTCTAGTTCTAGGAAAATTCATTCATCTCTATGGGGATCTGTCAAATTTGCACGTACCTTTGGGTAATAGGACATCTTCAGTAGCAACTCTGGATCACTGCCACCTGCAAACTGGTGCCCCACCTGAGCCCAATATCCCAGTCACAAAGCAAAGTGTGCCCTTGGCAACCACAGGCCACCTGAAGGCTGTTCAAACTGACATTTAAATGTGCTAAAGTGAGTTCCTGAATTGTCTACTGTACCCTCAGCCTACATTGGTGTGTGGCTGATGGCAGTCACCCGAGGCCACTTTGCTTTTAGCCGATACCCATCACCCCAGATGATTCTATTATGTTTTTGGTTGGAGTTGTAGGAGGATGAAGGTATAAGAATCCCAAGTTCTGGGCTGGGGAGGGAGCTCAGTTTTAAAAGTCCTTGCTGTGAAAGTATGAGGAATCACAGAACCCGACTTTAAGCTGCTCATGGTGGCACATACTTGTAGCCCCAGTGTTGGGGAGGTGGAGACAGGATCCTTAGGGCTTAGTGATGAGGCAGCCTAACCAAGCCTAACTTGAAAGTTCTAGGCCAGTAAGAGACTTGAAAATAACAAGAATCCAAAAGCAAACTGGACAGTGCCTGAGGAACACCACTTGAGGTTGATTTGATCTGGGACACACACACACACACACACACACACACACACACACACACACACACACTGCGGGGGGGTGGGGTGGGGAGAGAGAAAACCCTTCTGGAAGCACATGGAAGTTGGGGCTCCCATCGCAGGTTAGCATACATGCTTAGCCTGTCTCTCCTCTGTCCTCATAGATGTTCTTCTCACATGTACCCATGTGTCCCCTCTACCTCAGGAATGAAGTGGGCTCTCCCTCCTGAGGTCACAGTCATTGGCTCACAAAGGCTCAGGAAGGGCCTCCGTCACTCCCCATCCTGCTTCTGAGCCTTACAGTCGCACCCACATCACTCCAGGACACCCTACGTCCCTTCCTCTCTGACTAGCAGGATAAGACATGAAGGGCTTGGACTACCAGCCTGTCTTGGGGTTTACATGGTCTCCAACAGGGCAGGATACCACCCATCCCCTTTCTGTATACCTGGGCCTAGGATTGTCAAGGCCCAGAGCCAAGAGTTGCTCTGCCCAGAAGAGAACATCCCTGATGCCTACCGCCCAGCTACCCCTATGCTGACAGGTCCCTCACCCGGCCAGCATAAGTCTACACTCATGGTCCTGCTGGATGCTTGCTTGAGGCCTCAGTGTCAGAGACTGAAAATGCCAAGTAGTTGCATCTATTCTCTCCTGCCCATCCCCTGTTCCATGAGCCCCTAAGACACAGGCCTGACTGCTGGTGTCCCAGTGTCTGTGGTCCCTTCCCACACCCAGAGAGCAGGGTCCTGATGATTAAACAGACAGACACAGATGGATGGGATTTGCTCTGGACAGGGGCAGGTCTGACCTGGAGCAGGATGGCCTCTGGGGCTTTCCCACTGCCTACTGTTCAGCTTGTATCCATTCCCAAGGCCCCTCTGCGTATGAGCGCATGTCCCACAGCCCCTCTGTGCACGAGCCTTTGGAAGACAGCTCCCTATTGCTGACGTTTCTTTCCATCATTTCCTCAGTTGGCTTTCTGGGCTGTTCTAGTTTCATTTCTTTTTGTGGTGATAAAATACCCTGGCAGAAGCAATTTAGGGGAGAAGGGTTTAGTTCAGCTTACAATTCCAGTTTATACTCCATGATACCAGGAAGGTCAAGGCAGCAACCAAACAGCCAGTCACAGCTGTCACAGCCGCGGTCAAGAGCACAGGGAAATGAATGCAGGTAGGCTCGCTTGCTTGTGCTCAGCTCCTGATTAGGGAATGGCGCCGCCTATGGTGTGGCGTTGATTGGGGCCACAGAAATGCCCCCACCCCACGCCCACCCTACAGCTGTCATGTAGACAATCCATCATTGAGATTCTCTTCCAAGATGATTCTTCTAGGTTGTGATAAGTTAACACCTAAAGCTAACTGCCACATGAGGGTATGGTGGTAGTTCATGCACATCATTTTGACAGTGTGTGGCTGTGTGTCCACAGTGGTGTCGCTGCCACCATTGCAGTCCCAACTGCAGAACAATCTGGACACTCTAAGACCAACCCTGGGGTCTCAAGGGGTCCACCTTGTCCTCTGCCTTTCGCCCCTGGCAAACCTGATTTATCTCTCTCCCCACCCTACCCCTCTCTTATGTCCCTACACGTCTGTCTTTCCCGGAAAATTGGTTCTAACTATTGGTAGGTAGACATCCCCGTGTGCTTCCTCCAAGCTGCAGAGAGCTTATGAGATTCCTGCATGCTGCCGAGTGGAGGAAGGTGTTTGGGGGAGGGGCGGATGTCTGCAATGTCCTGGTACTCTTCTGTCACAATGAAACATTGCCAGCTTGCTTCTGCCTCGGGCGTCTGTGAGCGAAACCATAGAAAACACACACATTTCTGTGCAGATGTCAATTTGCTTGGGTGGGGGCAGTGCTACGAAGCAGCTGAGTCTCCTAGAGGCGTGAATGTAAAACTGCCAATCTGCCTTCCAAAGGCCAGAGCCACTTGGCATGTTCCTTTCAGCGACATGTGGAGGCGCTGTTACTCCATGGTTACTCAAACCATCTGACCATACTGTTGTGATCCAATTTGCCAGGAACTAATGGGCTGCAGATCCCAAGAGCCCCTTCAAAGGCACATCCCCACTCCCACCTCCTAGGGGGTCTCACCACCTCCTGGTGGCACCACAGGTTGGATACAAATTCCCCTTACATGGTTTTGGCTGACACTTTTCTAAACGAAGGCAGAATGGATCCAGGTTGTCTGTCTGCAGAGAAAAGGCCAGTTGTCACAGCACCTTTGTTTGGCAGCCTGCCTTTTCTCCAATGAAATGCCTTTTCTGTCTTTGTGTCTGTGTCCAAAACCAATGGCCCGTGGACTCCTGGCCTCAGATCCATTCTGTTAATCTGCGTCTTTTCTTTCGTCAACACTAATACCACACAGAATTGATTCTCACATGCTTTCGGTTAGTCCTAAAGCCAAGTGGCAAGAGCCACTATACTCTTTCAAAACTGTATTAGCAATTCTTTCTTTGAAAATATTTGTTTTTAGTTCTAATTATGTGTACGAGTGTGTGTCTGGGTGGAGGTGTGTGCACTTGAATGTAGACACCTGTAGAGGCCAGAGGCCTTGGATGCCCTGGAAGTACAGTTCCAGGCTGTTGTGAGCTACCCAGTGACAGTGCTGGAGTACAGTTCCAGGCTGTTGAGAGCTACCCAGTGACAGGGCTGGAGTACAGTTCCAGACTGTTGAGAGCTACCCAGTGACAGTGCTGGAGTACAGTTCCAGGCTGTTGTGAGCTACCCAGTGACAGGGCTGGGGTACAGTTCCAGGCTGTTGAGAGCTACCCAGTGACAGGGCTGGAGTACAGTTCCAGGCTGTTGAAAGCTACCCAGTGACAGGGCTGGAGTACAGTTCCAGGCTGTTGAGAGCTATCCAGTGACAGTGCTGGAGTACAGTTCCAGGCTGTTGAGAGCTACCCAGTGACAGGGCTGGAGTACAGTTCCAGACTGTTGTGAGCTACCCAGTGATAGTGCTGAGGATCAGATTCAGATCCTCTGCAAGGTGGTGCTTCATCTTCGTCACCAAGTCATCTCTCCGGGTCTAGCCACCTCAGAAAAAATTGTTTTAATTGTTGGGCAGTTGAGGCGGTTTAACAGGTAAAGATGTTTGCCTCTCTCTCCTGCAAGCCTGACAGCCTGAGTTCCATCCCTGGAATTCATATAAAGATGGAAGAAATTATCTTCTGACCTCCACACACATGCAGACACAGTGGCCCCCTGCACAGCATGCACACACACACTATTTATAATAAAATTTCAAGAAATCATTATTATACATTACTTGCATAAAACAATGGAGTTCTTTTAGGGTTTGTTTGGTTGCTTAGGTCTTAAAAACCTTTTTTATTAGTATTGTATGTATCTATGATGTTAATTTTGTGTGTATGTATGCTATCAATGTTGTGTGTATGTATGCTATCAATATTGTGTGTATGTATGCTATCAATATTGTGTATTTGTATGGTATTAATATTGTGTGTATGTATGATGTTAATATTGTGTGTATGTATGCTATTAATATTGTGCATATGTATGATATTGTGTGTTTGCATGATGTTAATGTGTGTATGTATGCCTTTAATATGTGTATATGTATGCCTTTAATATGTGTGTATGTACTATGTTATATGTGTGTATGTATGATATTGCGTGTTTGTATGATGTTAATATTGTGTGTATGTATGAGATTCCCTTCACTTACCACACCTATCTCAGCACCCTTCTACTTTCATGTCCTTGTATAAAGTGGTTACAAATAAATGTTTTCATTGATAGATATAACACAACTTGATACATTCTAGTAATAAACAAACCCATATGTCCATAATCCAGCCAAGCATATATTCCTTGCAAACAGAGGCAATGTCATTTCTCCCTTCCTAGTGGCCTAGCTGCCCCTTCTGACCCCCTTTCCCCTCCCCTCTTCCTCTTCCTCCTTCTTGTCCTCCTTCTCATCTCCCCCTCTTTCTCCTTTTCTGTACTAGGATGGAGGCCAGATGTGCTGGTTAGGGTTTTTGCCAAACTGACACAAGCTGGTGTCACTTGGGAAAAGGGAATCCCAATTGAGGGATTACCTCCATCATTTTGGCTGTGGGCAAGTCTGAGGGGGCATTTTTCTGACTAATGATTGATGTGGGAGGGTCCAGCCCGCTGTGTGCAGTACCACTGTGGACAGGTGATCTTGGGCTGTATGAAAAAGCAGGCTGAGCAAGCCAGTAATTGCATTGCTTTATGGTGTCTGCTCTTTAGTTCCTGTCTCTGGATTCCTGCCTTGAGGCCCTGCTCTGGCTTCCCTTTATGATGTGGACTGCCCGTAAGCCAAACCAACACTTTCCCTCCCTAAATTGTTTTGGTCATGGTGTTTATCACAGCAACAGGGAAGTAAAGCAAGACGTCAGGGCTTTTGTATGCTGGGCAAGGTCTTTGCCACTGAGCACCAGTCTCTGCCCCATGAAGTTTTGGGTGTTGTGCTTAGTTTTGCAGTGGTGGGCATGTGCACTGGTTACACCCTTTTTCTTGTCACACTGAGCTGACCAAGACCCCCAAGTGCTGCCGAAGAACAGTGAGACTGTGGACAGCCTCGCTCTGGTCCTGGCCCAAGGAGAAAGCTTTGATGTTCCTCTGTCACCTGTGGTATTGGGTGTGGCTATCTCGCATGCCTGGAGTATGACACAGGTGGAAAGATGCTGCCTGGTGTGGATGCTGGGAACTGAGTCTGGGTCCTCTGCAAGAACAGTATATGCTTTTTAAATTATTTACTTATTTATTTATTTATTTTAGTATTTCGAAACAGGGTTTCAAAATGTAGCCTTGACTGTCCTAGACCTGACTCTGTAGACCAGGCTGACCTTGAACTCACAGAGATCTGCCTGCCTCTGCCTCCTAAGCCCAAATGCAATTAAACGCACCACCACCGCCTGGCCTTTTTCTTTTTTTAAACTGTTTTTGAAACCAGAACACTTATTTTGTGACTGATTTTTGAAATCCTCAAGATGTACTGGATACTGCACCTTTCGGCTTAGGTCTTGTTCCTTCATGGAATCCATGTCTTAATCTGTGGCAGACAGTTTTAGGGGGCTCACTCTCCCAGTCCTGGTAGCGTTTTGGCCTTGACACTGGTTATGCTTTCTGCTCTCTCTGGTGCTTAGCAGGGCAGCCACATTTGCCACGGGTCTACTCAGAGTCTCAGCAGCAGCACGATGCCTTGTTTTGATGCTCTCCAAAGGATGACGCTATTCCCATCATCCTGCTTCTGCCGCTGAGGTCGAAGAGCCAGTGTGCAGCCCTAATCACCGAGCCCCCTCTCTCTCCAACCCCTGAGTTCTGATGACTGCTCGCTCTGCTCCCATCGGGAGGACCCTGAGGACCATGTGGCTTTTCTTCCTGTGTGCTGTGATGGTGCTGGGTGTTGGCAGTTGGGCTCTCTCTCTCTCTCTCTCTCTCTCTCTCTCTCTCTGTGTGTGTGTGTGTGTGTGTGTGTGTGTGTGTGTGAAATCACACATGGGCATGGTATTCACACATGGTTGGATTTGGTTGGCTTTTTATGCTTGTTTCTAGCTATCCTCTTATTGTTTTAGAAACAGGGTCTCCCTCTGTAGCTCAGGTTGGCCCGTCCAGTGATGGGAGTATAGGTGAGCACCAGCAGGCCTGGCAGGCACTGGGTGTGGTCCTTTCTTTTCTTTCTTTCCTTTTTATTTTTTTCTTTTCTTTGCCCCTCTTTGTCACGAAGCTCTCAGTCACTCTGAGCATCTGCTGTGAATGCACTCCAGGGAAGGGGACTCCTGGAGAGAAGGAAGCAGCTCTGACAGTGAGGAGATTGTGGTTGACAGATAAGGTCGAGCGCAGTGCGTGTTACAGAAGACAGATGTGAGAATCCAGAGCAGTGGTGGAGACCATGTAAAGACAGCCCTCATGTGTGCAACTCATAGGAAAATTAATTACAACAAGAAAGAACCCAGACCGGATTCTTACTTAGGCCACACCCACCTGCAGCAGCCTCTCTCTTCTGTAAAGAAAATGGTAAGCTCCTACCCAGAGCCTGTCTGTGACTCTGCACCCCTACGATGACCAAGTGCAGGATTCCAGGAGAGAAAGACAGGCACAAAGCCCCAAGGACATTTACAGGCTCATTGCCAGCCTCCAGGCCTTCATAGGGCTATGGGGTGGTACATCCCCCACCCAAAAAGAGGGTGTGCCGCAGCTGGATGTGCCCCGCCTCGACACCCCATATCCTCATTCCTGGTAGGGAAAGACCCCCTTCCTCTCCTGTGCTGGCCCACCAGAAACCAAAGACAGCCTGACATCATGAAAACACCCCCTTCCCCTGAGACCTGTAAGAAGAGAAACTGCTCTCTTTGTGGGCTTGAAAGCCTCATCAGAAACCCCACAGTGCTGTTTGACACTGGGATCTGAATGCTCCTCACCATGCTCCTGTCTGTCTGTCTGTCTGTCTGTCTGTCTTTGGTGTTAGTAACTCTTTGAATAAATCTCTTACCAAAAGAACAGTCTACCTCAGTGTTGCCCTTGAGCCTCAAGCCCCAAATCAAAATTTTGACAAGGTGCTCCGACAGAAAACATGTGCCCCTTAGTTACCCAGGTGGAGACTTATCACTTCTTGAAGTCTGTATTTGTATTACCTTCAAAGGACAATGGGGAAACTGAGGCAAAAATAGATCAAAGCCAGTTGGCTGGGGTGGGAGGCCACCTGGAACCCTAACTTCATCCTAGACACTGTAGCTCCCCCCACCTTAGACTGGGAACCTCTCCCTATCCTGAAGGCCACAGGCTGGGTCCTTATCAACCTCAGTCTCTCCTTTTTGAATGTTTATTTTGCTTTGTTTGTTTGTTTGGTTGGTTGGTTGGTTTGTTGTTGTTGTTTCAAACAGGGTTTTGCTGTGTAGCCCTGGCTGTCCTGGAGCTCACTGCGTAGACCAGGCTGGTCTTGAACTCACAGAGATCCAACTCCCTCTGCCTCCTGAGTGCTGAAATTTTATTTTACTTTTAGTAGTGTGTGCATGTGTGTGTGTGCATGTATATGTGTGTGTGTGTGTGTGTATGCCTGTGAATACAGTTGCATAGTGAGACTAGAAGATGGAATCAGATCCCCTGGAGCTGAAATTGCAGGAGGTTTTGAGCCACCCAATGTGAGCTGAACTAAGGAATTTGGATTCTCTGCAAGAGCAGCAAGTGCTTTTAACCATGGAGGCATCTCTCTAGCTACCCGGCCTTCTTATATGAGATTAGAGTTCTATTCTTTCATGGGACTATTGCTCACCAATGCCAGGCAGGTTCTCCACTACAGAGCCATATCCCAGTCTCCTGCTGCCATGCTTGTCCCCTGTAGGGACAGATTTGGTTTTTTTGTTTTTTGTTTTTTTTTTTTTCTGAACAGAAATAAGATCAATGGGCTGGATAAACAGTTCAATTGGTAAAACGGTGGCCTTGCATTCAGGAAGACCTGAATTTCATCCCCAGAACTCAAGTTTTTGTTTTTGTTTTTGTTTTTGTTTGTTTGTTTGTTTGTTTTTTAAAAAGGCCAAGTATGGCGGCACACACTTGTAATCCCTACATTGGTAAGGTTAAGCAGAGGGGTTCTCTGGTGCTTGCCGGCCAACCAGCCTAGCCTCATTGGTAAGCTAAAGTCCCAATAAGAGACTCTGCCTCAAAAAGACAAGTAGACAGCACCTGAGGAATCACCCTGGGGACGACCTGTGTTCTTTTCCCAGAATCCCTATGTAGTTCACTTCAGTCAGAATAAAACCAAAATCCACATATCGCTCAGGCAGGATAAACCTCCCAGCCTCCTTGACCTCACCTCATGCCCTTCTCCCGACTTGGCTGCCCTGGCCATCCCATGAACACCAAGGGTGTAGCCTCCTCACTCCTGGCACCTGCTGCTTCCACTGCCTGGGCCGCACTGACTTCCGGATGCCCCGAGCTCTCCCTCCCTGCAAAGCTGGAGGTGGAAACCGCTCTTATTATCACGACTTACATGTGAGGAAACCGAGGCATGGAGAGTTGCACGAACTTGCTAAAGACTTTCCTAGGCCTTGGAACTCACCCGTGTGCCCCTGCCCACGTGACCCCCGCCCAGCCCCGCTCCAAGACTCTTCGCTCTTGTCTCTGCCTCCCACCACACTCATGCTGCTCATTTGTCAAGAAGAAGGAGGTCCGTTCAGAAGGACAGCTTGGCTAGGATGTGGCTCAGTTGGTAGAGTGTATGTCTGGAATGTATGCCCTGGGTCCTATGCCCAGCACCACACAAAACCAGATGTAGTGGCACACATGCGCGTGATCCCAGCACTTTAGAGGTAGATCCAGGAAGATCGGGAGTTCAGGTTCATCCTCAGCTCTGTGGTGAGTTTGAGGCCTCACGAGAGCCTGTCTAAAACAAAGCAGACAGGCTGAGACCCTGAAGAGGTTCTGCATGACAGCACCCTGCTCAGCAGCAAGATCAGGGCCTGCCCTCATTCACAAGAACGCCTTTCCCAGCCCTGCAAGGAGCAGGGTGGCGCCTTCTGGGAAGCCTGGCTGCAGCTGTGCGCCTGTACCTGAGCCACATGGGTGGCACTTTCCACGGTCCTCGCTTGCCTATCTGGCCCTGGGGCAATCTCCTTCAGACCTTTAGCCCACTCTCCCTGCTATCATGCCCAACTCTTCCCCATCTGGCCAGTAATCTGGCTCCTATAATCCATATTCAACCGGCAAGTGAAGGCACCTTTGCTGAGACCTTGCCCCAGGGGACAGGGACCTTGTTGTCTTCTTTGAGTCCCCGAGGACTGGCTCTAGCAACTGCTGGTTTACTGGGTTCTAGCAGCCACACCCAGCTTTTTGTCTGAGCTTGGGGCAGACCTAGCAGGCAGGCTGGTCTCCATTTGTGAGGCGGCCCTCACTACACACAGTCCTGCTGGAAGGGCAGAGGCACCCCTCGGATCTCAAGAAGGCAGTTCCACCATGGCCCTGAGCATCTTGTCCGAGCAGTTCTGCGTCCGAAGGCCTCGCCAGGTGACTGGGGTTGGGTAGGGATGGTCCCACGATGAATTGAGAACAAGCCCACCTGACCTCCTTGCCTATGCACAAGACTGCTGGTACTTGCCCACCAGGTGGAACACCAGCCCCTATCTAGCAGGCTAGGCAAGGCTGAGGCTGAGTGGACAAGGGGGCCACAGAGACTGGGAGATGGCTATTCCAGGTCTGCACACCAGAGCCCTCCCCAGTGGCTTTTAGCAGCAGTGGTTTTCCATAGCCTGGAAGCACTTCTGCTGTCCAGCACCCACTAACAATGTGGGGATCAGCTGGGGCTCTGCCCACACTCACACCGGTATTCCTGAGGTTAAAGGTTCTGTTGGGAAAGCCTCTACACTCTTCTGTGACCTACCTGATTCCACCGGTCTGGAGGAAGCAGGTCAAACTCCCTGCTTGGGTGGCCCTTGGGAACTCTACAGGAAGGACCCTTACACACACACACACACACACACACACACACACACACACACACACACAAAACCTCATGCTGAGGGTCTCCGCTGGAGACCCCTAAGATCAGCCTCTATCTAGGGTGGTATAAAATTAGAAAAATATCTTCTAAATACAAGAGGATTGGAGAGTGTGGAAAGTTCTTAGGGAATGGTAAAGGATGATAGACACACAGGAGGACTTGGTTCTTACAATAATCAGTTTAAAAATTATTATTATTATTTCTATTTGTGTGTGTGTGATGTCACATGGGTGTGGGTGCCAGCAGATGCTAAAAGAGGTTGTCAGATCACCTGGAGCTGGAGTTACAGGTGGCTATGAGCCGCCAGACCTGGGTGCTGAGAATGGACTCCTGGTCCTCTGGAAGATCAGCATATGCTCTTAACCTCTGAGTCATCTCTCCAGACCCCAAGAGTCAGATTCTCAGCCAAGGCATCCTGAAAGAAGTCTAGTGGGAATCGTGGATGGCGACCAAGAGGTCCCCTTGAGCCCCTGTGTAGGACAAGACCAGTGGAATTTGGTTTCCAGGGGTCTTCTTGTGTTCTGAGAAGGGAAGGGGCACCACAACCAGGTATGCTTCTCAAATAGAAGACCCTTCCCAAGATTAGCGCAGTTTACAGCCACCCTCCCCTCCTTTGGCTATTTGTGGGGCGGAGTCCCCAGCCCTGGCACCCAGGTACCACCGACTTGTCTATACTTAAGAATTCCTATGCCCCCAGCGTGCACCCGGGAGGAGGCTCAGGCTCCGGGCAGGGACTGGGTCCCCAGCGCGCCTCCCCAGCAGCCGATCCGCCCTTGGTCCACCCGGGGTTTTACGTCCGCCGCGCTCTCCTCCCTCCTCCGCCCTCCGCTCCCTCGCTCCGCCTCGCCTGGATCAGCCCTCTGGTATTTCCTGCTGCTCAGCGACAGCTGAGCCCCTCGCGGGCCCAGCGCGGCCCGACCCGGCCCCAGCACAGAGTGCAACCAGCACGGTAGGAGCTCCGCTGCTGGGGACCGGGAAGGATGGGGCTGGTGGAAGGCCGGGGAAGGCCAGGAGGGGACTCAGCAGGCCTGAGGCTTCAGGGCCACAGAGTCGGCGTGGGGGTCGGGGGAACCCTCAGAGGCTGGTCTGGGAGAGCCCCTGGATAGATCCGAGTAGACCCTGACAGCACCCTGTATGGGAAACAACGCCTGGCTGGGGAGCCCGAGTGTGTGGGGACTTCTGGGTGGCGGGTGGGGCCCGCATGTGGGTGCGGCATGTCCAACCCCGCTTCCCACTTGGTGAGGCTAAAAGGAGTCAGGACTGGGCGAATGGGTGGGAGGGTCTGGCAGCCTCTGACCCTGGGAGTGGAGGGGTCTGTACTCCAGCCCAGCAATAGCAGGGAAGAGGTGTCTAAGAGGTCCTATAAGATCTTAGGTCTGAGATCTCAGTTTCCTGGCTTGATTCCCAGGATAGTTCGTCAGGGTCCGCAGAGCAAGCGGCTGCTGACCCACCTTGCCCTTGGACTCTGTCCACCCATGGTCTCTCATCGGACTGCGCCCCTAAGGAAAGGGAGGGAGCTTGGCATTGTCCAGATGACTTGAGCTGCACTTGAGGATTTCTGCGACTGGGGTGGGGTAGGACTTGAGCCCCTCCCAGCTACAGGTCCAGCTGGCTTTGCCTCCCACTTCAGACATCCTGACTTTTTAGGTCCAAGTCCCTGATCCCAGTTGTGTGTGGCTGCTAGGGGTGTGGGTAGACATCCCCAACCAGGGCCAAGGGGGACTTCTTTACCCCTCACCCACCTTGAGCCAGGCTGGGCTTGACTTAGTAGAACCACTGATTTGAATTTCTTGTCTTTTACTCTCTAAGTTTCTTCCTGGGACTTGTCACCCACTTGTCTGTACTTAAAGATTCCTGTATGTGTCCACTTTTGGCTCCAGCCTCTGCAAGACACCTCTGTCAGGTCACAGGAGCAGAAGTGGTGGTGTCAGGGCCTGGAGAAGTGGGAAACACCCTTCGGGTGGATATTGCACTTTTGAGTTTGTTTTCCATGTCCCCCTCATCCGTCTGTCTGTCTGTCTGTCTGTCTGTCATCCCCCTCCCCCCTGAAATAGCAGCCAAGTGGCTGTCTGTCCTTACTACGTTTTTGCCCCCAGTATCTTTGCTCAAGCAGCGGCATGGATGGGGGGGGGAGGGGCTTGCTGAGATTTTGAACTTGGTGGGGTTCCAGAGGAGCGCAGAGAGCTTTGCAGGTGTCAGACAAATCAGGGTGATCTGGGTGGCAAGTGGTGACATCTGGCTGTCCCTTTCAGACTCCTGATTGCAGATCTATTGTCTGCCTGCACGTGTATGGGGCAATGGAGTGGGGCCTTTTAGCAAACATAAGGCCTGGGTGCCAAGGAACCAAGTGTTTGCGTCTGTCTGGTTTGCCTCGCCAGGCAGTGTTTAGAGAGGGGTGAAGCATCTGGGTGAGGCTACTCCCCGACAGTGCTGTGCCTTGTCTGAGGGAGACTGCTGTGCTGAGGCCCAACCCGAGCAGGAGCACATCCTGGATGTCAGAGGGGTTCTCCTTCCCAGCCAAGTGGTGTGAGTCCTTCCAAGCTTGGCTCTGGGCTCCCTGCCGATGCCTAAGGCATCCCTTCCCCCACACCCTGATTGTGTCTGCCATGCTGAAGATGTCCGGGGTCAGTTTCCCTTGTCACCCAGGTTTCTTCCAAGAAGCACTCTGAGCTACGATAGAGATCTGGCCTGGCACAAGGGGGTGGGGAAGAGACAGAAATGGCATGTGCTGGGGAGTGTTGTGTCTAGGAGCTGTACTGGGGCCTTGAGCCATCTGTGGTTCAGCCACATGCAAGTAGACACACGCCACTCCTGGCACACGGGAGCTCAGCTTGCTCAAGGTAGCAGGGGTGTGTCCCACCTTCATCCTCATTTATTGTTCAAGAAAAGGGTGGGTCAGAGCGTGGGGCTGCTTCTTAGAAACATGTGGGTCTCCCAGTGAGGCCTGCGAGCTTGAATTCTGACTCTGAGATACAAATGACCTCAAGCACAGGGGACTGACTATTGAGCTCAGATGCCTCCCTGGAGGTGCTGCAAGCTGTTTGCAGGGCTAGCTATGCAGCCCAGGTGGGCATCTTCAGTGTTGGGTGGGGCAGGGCAGTGAAGCTAGCCTTTCCACAGGCTGCCCACTAAAAGCCATACTGTCTGTCCTGGGAGGCTATTGAAGACTTTCCTGTAGGAAAACTACTGTTCCCTGTGAATCCTCATGAGACTTACTGAGCCATATGCATAGATAGGGAGTTTTGCACTGGGGTCAAGGACAAGACCTTGGATTTGGGATCCCTTTGGGATTGTCTTTGCATTGCCGTTTCCAAGCTTGGGTGCAGGAGCATGCGCACATGGGAAGCGGGTTGCCTTGTTCTGGCGTCTAAGCTGAGGGGACTGGTAGCAGTAGTGGCATCAGGAGAGGACTTGGGATGCCATTAGGGCAAAAACAGAGGCTCCCGCTTGGAGTTCTTTATCCACAGATCTAGCTGGAGAATCTTCATACATCATAAAGAAGGAAGGATACAGGGCAGATGTGCAGAGGACTGGCCCACAGAGGGATCCTTATGAGCGTCATGACAGACCTGTGGGATGGGAGGGGTCTAAAGACCCCTAGGGTCACTTTGGTCAATGTAGCCTTTCCAAGGTTATTGAGGTCATTGAGACTTAAGAGAAAACCTTTATAGATCAAAGCAGGAGCTTGGCTGGCCAGTGTAGATTGACCAGTGTAGAAGAGCCTAGAATATAGAGTGGTCTTTGATCAAGGTTCAGAGCCACTCAGGCTCCAAGCTCAAGCTTCACAGGACTTTCCCAGCCCCCACCTGCCCAGCTCCTGCATAGGACATCACTGTTCTCCAGCTCACTGGCTCTCCCTTCCCATCATACCTACCTAGTCCTCCAGCCAGCAGGCAGTGAGCAGCCTTTATACGCCTGGACTTAGAGACAGAGCACTTACTCCAGGTCTATGATGCTCTGGCTTCCATTCCCAGCACTGCCAAGGTGCAAAGGATTGTGTGTGTGTGTGTGTGTGTGTGTGTGTGTGTGTGTGTGTGTGTGTCCGTCCTGACCTTTCAAAGCCATGGGTCTCTGGATAAGCTCATGGTCACGAGGGACCTCTGGTCCATGTCTTCTGCTTTCACCTTGCCCCATTCCTCACTCCCGGGACTCATCCACATGCCTGGTTTCCTTACCCCAAGGCCTTGCTCTGGCTGCAGTCTCTGTGGTCAGCTTTCCCCCAGATCTGATCATGGCAAGCTCCATCTGACCCAGGTTTCACCAAAGGTGTCACTTCTCCCCTGACACCCTCTGTCCCTATCCTAAAGTGTCTGTTTTAGATTCAGTAGCTCTCATATTTCCTTCTTAACAGCTTGTGACTATATCTGAAATTATATCTTGATTTATTTAATTGGATATCTAAATATTCAGAGGACAGTTGGGCCAGAGGCAGCCTGCGAGAGGGTACTGTCACCTAGCATCATTGTCTGTTGTCTGAATGTGAGCTCTAGGCTCAATCCCCAGGGCCTGGCACACAGTCAGCCTTCAGCACTGGTGTGAGATTAGAAAGGAAATCCCCAGGGCAGGTCTGAAGCCAACTGCCCACTTTCCTTTTCCTCCCCCGCTTTCCCAGTATCAGGAGGTAGGAGACCTACTATAGTATTGTGTGCGACTCTTGCATCTCAGCCTCCAGCCTCTGAATTAGGAGTAACTCCTGCAGATCAGCCTTGGAGCAGAAGACACCTGTATCCTTATGTGGTGTGTGCAGGTGGCTCTTGCCCCTCCCTCAAAGCCAGACAGAAGAAAGTGTTAACTCATCCGGGCTCATAACTTAAGTAGAGACATAAGAGATCTCCTGCCCGCAGGCTGCTGGCCTAGTGTGGAGTTACCATCCCTGGACAAAGACCTGGGGAGTATGGAAACCTGTAAAGTCACAGAACCATCTCTCCAGGGGTTGGTGGGCACACAGAGTGCCTGGGGAGAAGCCAGGCCTCCAGTCACAATGCAGACAGTGTTTGGTGGCCTATACCTTTTCCCTTCCGCTGAGGGACAGGTCCTCACACCCAACCTGGGAGAACATGAACAGGAAGGAATACAGGCAGTGGAACATGGGCAGTGATGCCAGAGGGGATCCCGTACACTCTCTGGGTGAGTGTAGTGTAGAGGGTTCAGGTCCCTTAAGAGAGGATCAGGCTTGTCCAGTGGTCTCCACTCACAGACTGCGGTGGCTCCTGTCTGAACCCTGCCTTCTCTTTTCAAGCTAGGAGGGAAGCCACCTCCCAGATTCTGGTCCATTGATCATAGCCAGTGCTGCTTCCCCAAGTACAGAGGCAGAGGATCCTGGGGCTGATCACTAGGCACAGGCCAGGGGGAAGAAGGCAGGCCAGGCTTCTGGTTTACAGGACAAACTTTGTGCTCAGTTGTATCAGAAAGTCAACTTCGTTCAGGGGTTCAGCCTGTGGGGCAGGGACGGCAGTTGTGTTCATTGCTCTAGAAGGGTGAGCCAGGACCGTGAGGGACTGCTCAGTTCTGGACCACCCTTGGCTCCTCCAACCAGCCACAATCCCAATGCCAGAACCACCCAGGCCAGTCAGATCCCTAGTACCATTTTTGGACTCTGAGACTCACAGGGGCCTGGGTGGGATGAGTGGATGGAAAGGCCTGGTCATGGAAACCTTACAGCAATGTTGTATCCCAAGCGTTCTGGCACGAGGGTCCTTTGTCTTCAACTTACCTGTCCTTGTGTGGATCCCTGGACTCAAGTGAAGTCCCCAGTATTGGGTGACATCAGCCATTATGTGTTGACTGACTTGTATATTCCTTAAAATCCCAGTCAAAGGTGTCCACCCTCCAGGCATCATCTCCCTTGGCACTTCCACCTGCTGTCATCATGGGCCTTCTGTAGGTGGAATCCCAAGTGGACCTTGCTTCTACTCAGGACCTGCCCATCCCTCCCTTTACAGCGCCCTCTCTGCTTATGACCTTAGCCTCAGTACCAGCTGTCCTGAGCTGGCTGTGTGGGTGATGGACACCCAACCTGTGAAAGGCCATAGGAGGAGGCTTGTTTGGGCCCCAGTGTCTAGAGTATGCCTGCTGTCACCTACAGGGCTGGGATCCCAGAACACAATCTTCACATGGAACAGGTCCAGAGAGACCCCTTGATCCAAGGCCTCAAGAACTGTGGTGTCTCTTATCTCTGACCCTCATTTGCCTACCAATCAGCCCTTTGCTTAGGAACCAGACCTTGCATTACCCCAGGCCTGGGTACCAGGGCTGGTATTCAGTCTCCAAGATGACTGAATAGCAGGGATGGTGGCAGTTCCCAGGTCATTTTGGCCTCTGGAGCATACTCTGTCCCCTGGGAAGACTTGTCTGTGGGAAGGGCCTGGCATCTGCTACCCTCTTGTTCCAGACTTCTGCATGCCTGATCCTGAGCCCTGTTTCTCCAGCCCTTTCCAGGCTTCCCTGGGTAAATTCAGGCTGCTGATGCCCTAGCTCTTATAGGAATGCAAGATTACCTCACCCAGCATCAAGTTCTCTATTCTTAAGGCTCCTTTACCTGACTCTGTCCTCTAACCAGCAGATCCAGGGAGTCCTGTAAGTACATGATGTCCAGGCAAAGAGTTTGAAAGCTACTCCTTACCCCTTCCTCCCGTTGGCTCTCACACACTGGCACAGACAGGTGAACATTCAGTGTCACTCAGCACTCGAGTCTAGCCTGCAGCCTTGGGTGACTTCCCCTGATGTACCTGCTACTGGTGACACAGCCTACTTTCCCATAGTTCCACCCTACTGTCCTGCAGTCCGTGGACCAGGACAGAAGCAGCTGTGAAAACAGGTACCAGCATGAGCAACAAACCTTTACCTGATGCCCTGTGGCATCCTCTGACCTCTGTGGGCAAAAGGACAGAGCAGCCAGCTTTGAAGGGAGCCCTCACCCACTGTGGCGCTATGCTGGGTTTCCACTTTGGGCCTGGCACCTGCAGGAAAGCGTGGGCCCCAGCTGCTGAGAGGCCTAGATTCTGCCTCTGAATAGCAACAGAATGACAAGTCCCTGGAAAGCAGGTCCCCAAAGGGCAGGCAGGGCTGCTAGGAAGAGGAGGGCATTTGGCTATATATCGATAGGGAGTTTGGGATGTAAAGAAGCTGTTGCTTTGACCCAGAAATTCAACCCCAGCATGTTAACCCAAGGGTGGGGCTGCTCAGGGCAGGGCTTGGTTGCTGGTCTCATCTCAGTGGCCACTGTTAGTCATTGCCCATGGCCAGGCAGGTAAGCTATTGTAGAGGGTCCTGAGGAAAAGAGGACTGGTGACTGACACCTGAGGGACATACGGCTATGCACGGCTTGGGTGGGGCTGCTTAAGAGTGTCTGTCAACTAGTCCAGGCTCCGTGAATCTAGGTGGTCAGACACATATCTTTGCTACCCTTTCTTCCCGGTATTTCATGGGGCTATTTCCCAATACAAGCCCTCCCTGATGGCGTCCACCATAACCAGTGCCCACCTTCCCAGGAGAACTTGACTTGGGCAGCCTGGGCCACTTTTCCTATAGTCTCAACTGAAGGTAGAAGATCAAGGTGTGTGGTCCCTGGTGGCCAGGGGCACAGCCATCCTCGCTGCACTTCCTTCAGCATGACTCGGGGCAGCTGGTGGCCGTGTGGCCATTTAACCAGCCTGAGCACAGGCCTGGCTCTGGGAACCTGCCCAAACATGGCACTGGCTTAGCCTGGTCTCTTGCTGCCTGCATCTCTCTGTCCTCTCAGATGTCCTGCTCTGGATTGAAAAGCTGGTCCCTGTCTTGGTCTGGGACATTGACCCAGTGTCCCCAACAGGTGTGTAGTAGATGCAAGATGTTTGGGGTGGGCTCAACACCCAATACTGGCTCATATCACCCATATCTTTAGGGCACTCACATCAGTGGAGGCTAGCCCATTTCTTCAGGGCACCCACATTAGTGGAGGCTAGCCTGTTTCTTCAGGGTGGCCTGTCGTTAGTCTAACTCAATATCCCATCCCTTCCTTTTTATTTATTTATTTATTTATTTATTTATTTATTTATTTATTTGAGACAGGGTCTCATTACTATATGTCCTAGTTGGCCTGGAACTCCCCGTCTAGACCAGGCTGGTCCTGAAGTCTCAGAATACTGCCTGTCTCAGCCATTCGGTTTCTAGGATTAAAGCTATGTAGCACCACACCCAGCCCTTTCCTTACTTGGAAAAAAAAAGGAAAAAAACAAACTTTTGGGGAGCAGGGAGGAAACATGCTAGAGTGTCTTGTGGGAGATGGTGAGATGGTTCTTTCCTTTTACCATGTAAATTCAGGGAATTAATTCAGGTCATGAAGCTTGCTGGCAAGTGCCTTTCTTTACCAACTGTCTCATGGGCCTCCCTTATCCTAGATGTGTCTAACCTGTTTCTGGTGTGCCTTGTTAGGCTGAGGACTATAATGAATATAGACCAAGACAAAAGCATAACGTTTATTAAAATATTGTGTTTAGAGTGGGGCATGAGTCTGGCTTTTGTTATTGTTGTTGTGTGTTTTGTTCTTGTAATTCAATTGTGTGGTTCTCCAGTGTGAACTTTGTTGATTACAATGTCTGTGATGGTTTGTCTATGCTCAGCTCAGGGAGTGGCATTAGTAGAAGGTGTGGCTTTGTTGAAGTAGGTGTGTCACTGTGGGTGTGGACTTTAAGACCATAGCTGCCTGGAAGTCAGTATTCTGCTAGCAGCCTTTAGATGAAGATGTAGAACTCTCAGCTCTTCCTGCACCATGCCTGCCTGGATGCTGCCATGTCCCTGCCTTGATGATACTGGACTGAACTTCTGAACTATAAATCAGCCCCACTTAAATTGTCTTTTATAAGAGTTGCCTTGGTCATTGTGTCTGTTCACAGCAGTAAAACCCTAACTAAGACAATGTCCTATCTAATGTCAAAGGTTAGACACACCTACTCAGTGGGCTAGGATCTCCCTGCTGCTTGCTGGTCCCAACTTCTTTCTATCTAAGCTTAGTGAAGCTCACGCTTCTCTCTAGCCAGCAAGTGTCCCATGGTTCCTGTGTGACATGTCTATGCAGTTTAGATGTCTTGCTGAGCACCAAGGCATATAGACTCTGGATTGTGAGCCATGAAGCTCCCATTCCCAGTGACCCTGAGTGTCCCAACCTCAGTTTCTCTTGTTCACCCGTGAAACGGGCTGTCGTGTTGCCAGGCTCGTAGGGATGCTTAGAAGATTTGGCAAGAGCATGAACAAGGTCTACTCTGAGTGCAGGGCCCAGCCAGGACACGGTTTTGTTTAGAGATGACATGGGTTCTCAGAATGGGGAGAAGCACTTCCTTTCATCAATTAATAATTAAACGTTGTAAAAGCTTTAAACACAGAAACAACATAAACTAATCGAAGCCATGCTAGCCTCGAGAGTCAGAATGTGGCAGCTTTATCAAGGCATCCATGTTTGTCTGTATTTGCACCAGGTTGGTTCTGAGAGATCAGGCTTGCTGCAGAGGGAGGGAGAAGGGTCCCTGTGCAGTCCCTCAGCTGCAGCAGCTTCCCCAGGGACTATTGGATGATGGACCTTCATGAGTGGACGCTGTTCTCTGACCCCTGCTATGCATGGTCCAGTCTCAATCTGGTGTTGTTTTGTTCGTCTTGATTTTTGGAGACAGGGTCTCACTCTGGAGCCCAGGCTGGCTTGGAACTCTCTGCAATCCTCCTGCCTCAGCCTCCAGAGTGCTGGGGTTTCATTCTGCTCATCCCCTCCTTTTGCTTGCATCTCAGATGCTGCAGAAAGCGGTGCTGGGCAGCTGGCCTCCGCTCTGTGGTTACAGAGCCTCTTGTTGTCCTTGCTTGGTGTGGAAATGTCTAGTTTGTTCCCATTCTCTCTGGCTGGAATACTGTGTCCAGGTATCCTTGGGTGCATCTGTAAAGATCTTCTAAGGGATGGGTGGTTAAAGGGTGCCCATCACCGT
Source organism: Tokudaia tokunoshimensis (assembly GCA_036184795.1). Taxonomy (NCBI): domain Eukaryota; kingdom Metazoa; phylum Chordata; class Mammalia; order Rodentia; family Muridae; genus Tokudaia; species Tokudaia tokunoshimensis. The sequence goes on along the minus strand of BTHU01000001.1, from coordinate 120,239,379 downwards.
TGAATTAGGATGTGGTTACATTCCAGCTGGAGTGCATTCCTGACTCTCCTGGCTCTATCTACCATGTGCATTCATCTATTGTCAGAGAAGACTCCAATTCCTCTTATCCATTTAGAGGGAAGGTATTAGAGGGAGTGTGGTTCCCCCCACCCCCAGCTTGCAGAATAAAGGCTTGTTCCCACAGATGCTTGCCAGACTGTCCAGCATTTCTAATTGGCCAATATAGTTTGTTAATTAAAAAATCCAAAACTTGGCCTGACCTTCCCTGAGGCCCTGAGAATCCAGAAGGGTGGAGTCTGGCTGATGGACTGCAGGGTCTGTATGGAGCCAGTGATAGCACAGGGCCCAGTGTTACCTGTGGTGCCAAATTGCCTTGTCTGTGTGTCTGTGATGTGATCATAGCCTTCTGTACCCATAAACACACAACAATTTTGTCAGCATTTACCTGTTCCAACTGTGACTGTATTCTGTCTGTCCAGAAAGCCCAGGTTCAGCTGGCTGTGGGTCAAACTTTAAATGAACATGGCGACCCAAGCACCAACTACTCAGGGCTCACGCTGAAAGGGTGAGCAGGAACTCTGATGGACAGGCTGTCCTGTGTACAGAGCCAGCAAACTTCCATTGTCATGTCCTGCCACTCACTGGTCGTTTCTACCTTAGGACTGCCTGCCTCCTGACAATCATAGATTCCCAGGCCAGAATCCACAAGCTAGAGGGCCATTAGAGCTACGCCTTTCCTGAATACTTTCTGCCTCCACTATGTGAGGAAATCACATACCCCTAAGGCCACCCTCCTGCCTTTCACTGGCAATGAGAGGTCTGGGGTCTTCCCTGGGTCTTCTATGCTTCCCTTATCAGGCACCATCTATAGATAGACCCTGGTAGAGTGCCCTCAGCACCCTTGGGCATTTGAGGCTCGCTCAGTCCCTGGCACTCCTGCAGATGCTGTATATGGAAAAGGAGGGAGACACGCCAGGGCTCCCTGCCGCCAGAGCCTGTGCCCTCAGTAGCTCAGCTGAGAGCTCTAATGCAGTGTAAGGGGAAAGCTGGAAGCTCCTCCCAGGCAGCCTTGGTGGACAACGGCCCATCCCTTGTGGCCTGGACACGTGGATCACTCGGGAATTTTCCCAACTTGGGTCTGTGTCACCCGGCAGCCTGAGCTTTCCGTCGGTGTAAACTGCAGTCTAATGAACGACCGCACACAAATAACTCCCCTCACCCTGTGCGGTATTTTTAACCTGTGTATGTTTTCCCATTTATTTGCAAACCTCGCCTATTTGGGGAACAAGCTGTATATCTCCAGCAGGCGCCTATCCCCACTGACAGTGGTCATTCATCGTCCCTGGGGCCTCGTCCAACTGAGGATACTGGAGTTTGTCATCAGCCATAGTGGACCTTAGGAGCTTCTGCAGGCCACTGAGGCTTTTGCCCAAATCACACTGCTAATCTTACTGTGATCTAAGCTTTGAACTCTGTTCCATGCTCAGTGGAAATGGATAGACATAAAGGCGCCGTGGACTCAGCCCCTTGTAACCTTAAGGTGCATATGAGGAATTATCCTCTTCCCCCAGGGGCCTTTGATCCCAGCACTCAAGAGGCAAAGGCAGGCAGGTGAGTTTAAGGCCAGCTTGGTCTACATATCCAGTTCCAAGCCAGCCAGGACTAGCTACATAATGAAACTCTGCCTTGAAAAGAAAAGAAATAAGGAAATAACGTATTTATTTCCTGTGACTAGGGTCATTTTGTAGGCCATTTGGCCCTAAAAACATTATTTTCTTAAATGTTTTTTTTTCTTGAAATAGGGGCCCAGGTAGCCCAGATTGGTCCCAAACTTACTAAATAGCTAAAGATGGCCATTAACTGAGTTCTGCGATTGCAGGCAGGTTCCGACTCATGTGGGTTATGAGGTACTAGTGATGGAACCCATGGCATCATGCATGTCAGGTGAGCACTCCACCAGCAGCCACATCCTGAGCCCTGAAGGCCTTCTAATGACTAACCTCTGCTCATGCCCTCTTTACAGACAGGGACACTGAGGCTCAGAGGTGACAAGATCTTCCCCCAGGTCACCATTGCATACAAGGCTAGGGTTAGAACCGGCACACAAAGTGATACTTGTGTCATACACCCAAGGTCTAGAGAAATGGCCCCATGTTCTAGGACTGAGCCTGTGCTGCTACTGGGCTCCAAACTCCTTAAATGTCCTGTGGGCGGGGCTATGTCCACTGTTGCCTGGGACAACAGATAAGTGGTGGTGTTAGAAATGTGATGTGGTATATTTACACAATGGAATACTACTCTGCAATTAAAAACAATGAATTCACAAAATTCTTAGACAAATGGTCAGAAATGGAAAATATCATCCTTAGTGAAGTAACCCAATCACAAAAGAACACACATGGTATGCAGTCACTGATAAGGGGATATTAACCCAGAAACTCAGAATACCCAAGACACAATTCACATATCAATAGATTTCCAAGATGATAGAAGGAGAGACCCCTGGTCCTGGAAAGACTGGATGTAGGGGAATACCAGATCAGAGAAGCGAGAGGGGGTTGAATGGGGAACAGGGGGAGGGAAGAGGGCTTCTGGGACTTCTGGGGAGGGAGGAACCAGGAAAGGGGAAATCATTGGGAATGTAAATAAAAAAAATATAGAAAATTAAAAAAAAAGGGGGGGAGGGAGCCTCAGCCCAAGACCCATACTTCTCTATTCAGGGAAGGTTGTCCTCTAGGATTGAGCATTGCAGCTTCCTGAGGGACACACTTAGAGCCATGACAGAGGAAGGGAACATCTGGAATGTCTGTCTAGCTAACCAGATCAGTTAAACCCTGGCAATCAGTAGGGTGACAGATGTTGGAGAAATGGTTTGGTGATCAAAAGAACTGGGTGCTCTTGCAGAAGACCTGGGTTCCATTCCCAACACCCACTTAGTGGCTCACAACCTTCCACAACTCCAGTTCCAGGGATTCTGACACCCTTTTCTGACCTCCATGGGCACCAGGCATGCCTGTGGTACACAGACATACATGCAGGCAAAATAGTTAACACATAAAACATTTAAAACTTAAGAAACACAAGCAAGTCAACCATGTTCTAATGTGTCAGCAGGAAGCCCTGGGACTTCTCAGTGGGGAGCGAGACCCCAAAGCAGCCTTGGCTGCTTCCAAATCTTGTCCTTCCTGGAGTAGACTGAGTATCACATTCATGATCGGAATCCAGCACCAGCCATTGTGGCTAGGGACTGTGGCCCCTGTTTAGCTGATGACAGATTTCCTGGGACTTGGTCTAAGAGACCTTCCCTGCCTCTCTGAGGCAGAAAGAGTTCAGGGACAAGCAGTATGGAGATAAAGAACCCCAGTACTGAGATGGGCTTATCCAAATGAGGAGCCTTGGAGCAGTGTGGCTGAGCACTGTGTGCTAACCTGAGAGAACCCTGGGTTACTACTGAGTCCTGGTCAGGGTCGCCCAACTACTTAGGTCTCACTGTCTAACCCAGGCAAGCCTCAAACTCAGGATCCTCCTGCCTCTGCTTCCCAAGTACAAGTGTGTGCCCTGTGCCTGGCTAGTATCTGCTATGCCACATGGCTAACCAAAATCACGTTCAGGAACAGAATGACGGCCTGTACTGTAGCCACTGAATACTTTACTGTCTGTTTTGGTTTGTAATTTTTGAGAGTTGGTGTTCTTTACTGTCTGTTTTGGTTTGTAATTTTTGAGAGTTGGTGTTTGTTTGTTTGTTTGTTACTGTGTAGTCCAGGTTGGACCCATACACTCCTGAGTGCTGAAACAGTCTCCTGACCAGAGCTCAACCACCACAGGCTTTGCCAGGGCCATTGTCTCTAACAGAAAGAGGGAAGGAAAGCAGGTTTGGAGGTCTGAGAGTCAGACCCTTTTTCCTTGACAGCATCAAGAGACTAAAAGAGCATCAAGATACATCTCATGCTTCCCTGACTGGTCTGAGTGAGACCACCCAAGCTGCCAGTTTCATCAGGAAACACAGGTGACAGGGGTTCATCTAGTCTGTCAGGGAGCAAAGCAGGAGCTTCGGGGGCAGGTTCTGAGTGTGAGCCTTTCTCCAGGAGCAGACAGGGGGCCCAGGAGCAGACAGGGGGCCCAGGTGCTGACCAGGCCTGGGGCCCTCCCTGAACGTGGGGACTGGGAGAAAACAATCTGCATCCCAACCACTAAGCACTCAGTCTTCTCAGTGTGCCATCTACCTGAGACCTTTCCCACTTTTGGGCACGGGATGGCACCTGCAGCCTCACTTGCAGCTCTCTGAGGAGCTTGCTTGCCCTGCTGGGTTCTGCCAGGCAGGTGTGCGCAGCAGTGGATTAAAGAGGAGCAGGAGAATCAGGTTAGTAGGTAGGGAGTCAGGATGAGAATGCATCTCCAGCCCTCTGTTCTTTGTGTGGAGAGAACAGGGGCTGTTTGGGGACCTGTAAGATGGGACAGGCCATACAGCTGGGTCAGGATGCAGCAGTAGGTCACCTTGTACAGCCATGGCTTTCTAAGGCCTTTGTGTTGCTGAGAGCAGAGGTTTCTAATGTCACATACGTGGGTGGGGACCACCCACTCCCTTCAGGTTCCCCCACCTGGTATGTTGCTATCCTGGGCCCCCACCACAGAGGACTAGACACTGGACATCAAGACAACAGAATTCCTTCTTGTGTAGTCTTTCCTTGGGCTGGAGATGAGGGCAGGCTGCTTCTGTGGACCACCAGGGAGTGACCTTCCTACTTCCTTAGCTTCTGGAGATCCAGGCTCACTAACATGTGGCCACAACCCTCCAGACAACTCTGCATCTTTACATCACTGTGTGTGTGTGTGTGTGTGTGTGTGTGTGTGTGTGTGTGTGTGTCTGGCTGGCTGTCTGGCTGTCTGTCTGTCTGTCTGTTCTGTCTCTAATAGGACCCCAGGCCTTCTAGTGACCTAACCCAAAGACACCATACTCTTATTTTAGCTTATTATTTTATTTTATTTTTTGTTTTTTCAAGACAGGGTTTCTCTGTGCAGCCCTGGCTGTCCTGGAACTCACTCTGTAGAGCAGACTGACCTTGAACTCAGAAATCTACCTGCCTTTGCCTTCCAAGTGCTGGGATTAAAGGTGTGTGCTACCACTGTCTGACACCATGCTCATGATTAGGACTTAAGTATATGTTTTTGAGAGACAAAGGTCACTTTCTGTACCCTCAGGCAGTGGTCAGGAGCTCCTGAGGCTCTGGGGTAGATAAACTAATCCCGCTGGGCCTACTCAGTTGAGGGATTCGGTGGAGAAAGGAATGGGCTCCCAGACAGTGCTGCAGAAGTTGCTCATAGCTGCAATCAGTCCTGCTGGCCCTTAGGCTGGGGGCTGGGAAGGAATGAAGGCTCAAAGGAGCAAGACCTAGGCTGCCCAGGCAGTGGATAAGGAGCTGGGAAGGAGGGCTGGTGTGACTGATGGGGAAGTGCCCCCAGGAGGGGAGGTAGCCTGCGGGATTTTGTACTTCACCTTGATGGGCACAGGCCCTGAGCCTCAGTGTCTCACACTGTCTTGCCTTGGAGACCTGAGCTCACTCATCCCTCCTGGTCCACTCTTGTGTGTTAAGTGTTAAGCACATGTTACATGTGCTCTGAGTGCCTGGATCACTGCTTGCTCATCAAGGGCCTCCTGGGCCCCTCTTAAGATCTGGAATACTTAGTCTAGTCCTCTGCCCCAGAGGACAACCTGGAAGGGAAAAGCAGCCATTGCGTCACATGTTTACTTGGGGACAGAAAAACAGTCTTCGAAAAGCCCTTGTCCAAACAAGGAAACTCAAACTGCACTGTCTGTTCCCTGGGGACCCAGGACTCTCCTCCTGAGACCAGGTCTTCACTGGCTTTCTGTGGGGGAAGCTGCCTCAATTGTCTCTCACAGCCGTGCAGTATCCCCCGACCCTGCCGCAGCAGCAGAGCTAGCAGGGGACCAGCACCCTGAGAAAAAGCAGAAGCTTATGGCTCAAGTGCTTGGACACCTCTGCCCTGATGCACATGCATAGGCTTGTGTGTCCGATTGCGCACGTGTGTGTGTGTGTGTGTGTAATATGTATATGTGTTCATTTGCATGTGTGGGGTGTGGGTGTGTGTAGTCATGACAGTGGGAGAGCAGGTGGAAGAGAGGAAGCAGGAAACAAGGACCTTGTGCTGCCGTATAGAGCTCATCAGTAATGACCACAGCCTGCCTTTAGGCTTCGAGTTGCCTGGTACCAAAGTGAGGTTGTGGCTATCTTTTAATAGTCTTTGGGAGACAGATTGTTTAATGATCAAGAGGCAGCTAGACCAGACACAAAAGGCTACCCTGAAGCATACCTTTATCCTAGGGTGGGGCCTCCAGAGCCAGAGGAAGGCCATAGCTTTGCCCCTTTGTGTTTATACAGTGGGCATCCTGCAGTGCCTGCTACACGTGACCCTAGAAACAAACGAGGGCCTGTGAGCTGAGGTTAGCCATGCACAGTTAATGAATGAGTCTCATGCTGCTGCTGTGGCTGCAGGGGCTGCAGTGGCTGCTGTGGCTGCAGGGGCTGCAGTGGCTGCTGTGACTGCAGTGGCTGCAGTGGCTGCTGGGGCTGCTGTGACTGCAGGGGCTGCTGTGGCAGCTGTGACTGCAGGGGCTGCAGTGGCTGCTGTGGCTGCAGTGGCTGCTGTGGCTGCAGGGGCTGCAGTGGCTGCTGGGGCTGCTGTGACTGCAGGGGCTGCTGTGGCTGCTGTGACTGCAGGGGCTGCTGTGGCTGCAGGGGCTGCAGTGGCTGCTGTGGCTGCAGGGGCTGCTGTGGCTGCAGGGGCTGCTGTGGCAGCTGTGACTGCAGAGGCTGCTGGGGCTGCAGGGGCTGCTGGGGCTGCAGGAGCTGCTGTGACTGCAGGGGCTGCTGTGACTGCTGGGGCTGCTATGGCTGCAGGGGCTGCTGTGACTGCAGGGGCTGCTGTGACTGCTGGGGCTGCTATGGCTGCAGGGGCTGCTGTGACTGCAGGGGCTGCTGTGACTGCTGGGGCTGCTATGGCTGCAGGGGCTGCTGTGACTGCAGGGGCTGCTGGGGCTGCAGGAGCTGCTGTGACTGCAGGGGCTGCTGTGGCTGCAGGGGCTGCTGTGACTGCAGGGGCTGCTGGGGCTGCAGGAGCTGCTGTGACTGCAGGGGCTGCTGTGGCTGCAGGGGCTGCCCAGGGCCACTTGCTACTCGTTCTCTGGGCTGGTCCCAAGCCCTGAAAAGCCTCTGTCTGAGGGGTTGTGGAGGCTGGCGGAGTGGAGCTGTTGGTAGTGTCATTTCAGAGTCGACGTGCAAAGATGGACCTTGAGCATAGGTGCCCCAGGACCCTGACTCTGCTACATTTAGGCCTCAGGAGCCTTTAGCAGGGCATGGGCCAGGCCTGGTCTGGGTAAGGTGAAGTTGGCATAATAGTGGAAGCAAAGAAAATGGCGACCTTGGCAGTAGGAACCCAGACTGTCTCCTCCCACACCCTCTCGCCATGAGCTCCTTTTACCCTGTTCCTCTGCAGTTCCTGCACCCCTCACTCCTCCTTACTGGACCTGGTGCTGGTCCTACCAAGTATTTTTTCCAGGCTTGGCTTCTAGCTGGGCTCCTTTCAGCCAGTGTTCTCCTCCAAGGGTGGGTGCTGAATGATGAGCTGACCCTGCACCCCGAGGCCTCCAACATGCCCCAGATGTTCCTTGTATGGTGTGGGGTAATATCCCCCAAATATACCCAAGTCCTCGTCTCTGGTGCCTATGAAGGTGCTCTCACTTGGAAGGGCCTTTCCATGTGAAAATGAGGGTCTTAATAAGAGGTCTGCCATGGAGAACCAATGAGTCATATAGAAGATGCAGCCACAAGCCAGGAGATGCCTGGGGTGCCCAGAGGGTACAGAGGCAAGGCGTGTCCCTCTCCTAGAGTCCTTGGAGCACCTTGATTTTGGATTTGGGGCCTCTATGATCATGAGCAAATAAACCTTTGTCTGTGTCCTTTGTCAAAGTTATCCTGAGGAAGAATGCATCTCCTCTTGGGGGAAGCTGATGTCAAGGCCAAGGAAGCCTCCCCCCAACTATTTATTTCCACCAGTAGGAGGCTGGGGTCCTGGGTACAGTGTGCCCGGAAGGCTTCAGTTCCTGAGGAGAAGATCCCCAAAGATAAGGGAAAGGCAGGGGGAGTGGGCTGTCAGCATCAGACTTCATCTGCATGTGGGGGTGGGGGACTTGAGCGGGTGGTGTGAACAGGGACCATCACAGCCTCCACGACACAGCCTGCACATGCTCGCTGCATCTCCCCACTGCGTGTCCCTTTGCTCTCTTTTCACCCGTCTCCTGCTGCTCATGGGGCCTGTGGCTGTTTTTCTGGTTTAGAACTTGTCGTTTCAGAGTGTGACCAGCACGTCAGTGTACGGATCCAAATTTAGGCCTGGGAACGTTAGGGACAAGCCAAACCTTCTCACCTCTCCTCTGGAACTGTTTCTTAGCCTTGATGGCTCTGGGGACTTGGGACCACCACGGGGAGGTCTCTGGACCCATCTGTGTCTCAGTAATAGTGAACTGGCTAAACAGCCATGGCAGGGCTAGATGTCCCTTGTGGTTTCCTACGGTCCCTGGGATGGGGGTCCTTGTGATGAGGAGCGAATAATCTCTGCTTTGATCCATCTGAGTAATGGGAGTAGAGGAGGAGTTCTTCGGAAGGGGTTGCCTTAAGACTTCTGGTGGGTTCTGACAAGGAAGAAGAGGAGAGGACAAGACTGGGCTAAGAAGATGGAGGAAGAACTGCTACACAGTGGTCTCTGAAACCCCCACCAGGGAGCATGCCAAGCCCTCCATGGAGATAGTCCAGAGTGGACAGGTTCTCTGGTCAGTCCACTCTTCCATCTGAAAAGCCATGTACCCACCTATGGGCCTTTGGTACCAGGGAATGGGCCTATGAAGAGAGAAACCGAAACCAAGACCCACAAACACCACTCCTGCCGTGGTAGGGTGTGGTGGCGAAATGGCACCAGGTAGTGCTGAGCCCCACCCACCCGTCAGAACTGCCAGTAGCTCTCACTGTAGCTCTCACCTGACTGACAGAACCAGTTTCTCCACAAAGCACAGGGAAGGGCCAGCTAAGGTAGTAACCCACAGCATGAGAGATGGTGGCGAGAATTGTCCCAGCTACTTATCCACAAGGGCCCCTGAGGGAGTCACCCTCCTGTAATCACCCTCCTGTACTCACAAGCCCACTAGGCTGCCAGTTAGTAACTGGGACAGTAAGAAGAGCTGAGGTCCGAGACCACAGCCTTGTGAGACCCTGGCTTCGGGTGAGTACTGTAGGTAGGTAAGGCTGGAAGGGCAGGTTGCTCCCAGCTCTGAATCAAACTAGGAATCAGTTGACTTCCTTCTTTTTTCCTGTGTTTCAGTTCCCCTGTGCCTCCGTTTCATCATCTATAAAATGGAAAGGAGCTAACAGCCTAGAGTGAAACCTGAGGGAGGGATGTAGGTGGGGTCCCCCAAGCAGTGGATAGGGAAGGGTCCTGGGTTCTTGGAGGGACCAGAGCAAGACAAGGAGGGCAGTGGGCCCCCAGGTGTCTGCACCCAAAGCTCTTCTCCTGGGCTATCCTGGTCTGGTACTCCTCACAGACATTGGCAGTCACTATAGGGTCTGGCTGGGTCCAGTAAGGCCTGACCCACACTGACCAGCCACATGATCCTGTGTGATTCAGTGATGGCTTGTGCCTCAGATACCACATCTGTTGAGTGAGAGAAGTCAGAAGAGAGTGCTAGAAGCCTTTGGTCCACTTTCTTCTTCTTACTTCCCCCCCACACACATGTGCATGTATGATCTTTCATATGTGTGGATAAATGTGAATATGTACATGTGTGCACCTACATGTGGAAGCCTGAGGTTGATGTCAGGAATCCCCCTTGATGGCTCTTCTACCTGTTTTTTGAGGGAGGGTCTCAATCAAACCCAGAGTTCGTGGTTATGGCTAGTCTCCAGCTTGCCGTGTGATTTCCCTGCCTCTGCCTTCTGAGGCTGGGATTACAGGTGGGCACCACACCCATCTGGCATTTACACAGGGGGGGACACAAACTCTAGTCCTCATGTTTGCATGGTGAATATTTTAACTCCTGAGCCATCTATACATCTTCAGGGTCTTTATTGCTTCAAGCACCCAGGATCCTGCTGGCCCTAGGCAGTGGGGAGGCAGAGAAAAAGGGGAGGGCCTGCTGCCTGCCTGGCATCTGCCATATTCAGCAAGCAGGGGCAGGAATGCAGGGGTGGCTCCCGAGAGAGCTGTTGATGAGACTAAACTTGCCAAACCTAGATACCCAGAGACAGCTTTGCCTCGTAGGCAGCTCACCTTTCATGGCGTCTCCCTCTCCCCTTTCCAACCCAAGCTGCGGTGAAACTCCCTGGTTCTGTGTCCACTGGTAAGAATAACCGGGCCCTTTGGGGAGCCTCTCATGTATGGGCCATAGAGGGGGCTGTATGGTTGATCTCACAAACTAGGGCAGAAGGACATGTTCAGTCTGGAGCTTTGCAGGGAGGAAGCCAAAACTCTGGCCACCCTCAGGTAGAGAGTCACACTCCAACCTGGCTCAGGAGCATATATACAGGATTATAGCTCATGGGACCAGGGGGCTCAGTTTATCACTCCAGCAAGTGAGGAAGCCATTGCTCATTTCATCTGAGGGAGGAGCTCCTCAACTTCCAGATCTAGAACCTTCTTATTTCCTGAAGAGGAGGAAGTCTTGGGGAGGTAGAGGGAACAGTTTGTCCCAAACTAGGACCAGGCCACCAAATAGTTATGAAGTGCTTGAAGCCAGTTGGACACAAAGAGGGGAGCCTCATAGCCAAACCCCAGAGGAGCGTGTCCTTGTCCTTGGGAGTGCCTTTGGATAGTTGGCTATTGGTTTTAAGTTCCTCTGCAGCCCAGCTATACACAACTCAGCCCTCTTAAGCCGGGATGCCTCTTGGCACCAGAGAACAAGGGAGGGTGGGAGGTAACCTTGAGATACCCTGTGGTATATGGTGCAAGCCTTCCTGGCCTGATCCAGAGCTGGGCCTGGCACAAGACTAGAACTTAGTATTTGGTGTTCACCAGTCCTGTCCCCCAAGTTCCACTAAGGCCTGAGTGGGCACATCTGATGTAGGTGTTGTTCAGTGTTTGACATTGGGCTAGTCTCCCCCCACAACACTTCCAGGCTCCCACATCTGTGTCCCTTGTCACTTAGCAGGTAGTGTTGAAGAAGAAGTAACTGTGGGGTGCCTGTCTCCAGTAGTTACTTGATCTAGTGCCCTCTGGCAGGGCTACATGCCAAGGTCAGTACAAGTTATGGACCTGCCACAGGATCAGCTGCAGCCGTGCATGGAGGGGTGAAGAGACCCTCCTCACCTCGCCATTCTTCCTGACATCAGGCCAACCTGGCTTTGTTACATCTCACCAGTGGGGTAGCTCCTGGCCATGTGGGTTAGCTCCTGGACATGAAGGGGCATCCAAGCAGCCTTAGATCATGTGGCGAGGCTGATATGGGGGCAACAGGCAGCAGAGGTCCCTCTGGTGACCTCTTTGATCTCAGACACCAGATTCGCACAGCCAGCCAGACAACCTAGCATCTTAGAGATCGTGGTTTGCTGGGTCTTTAGTATCCATCCTTCTTTCTGATTGAGAGGTAGAAGCCACATCCAGAGTCCAGAAAGATCCACCATATCCAGGAAGCATGAGCCTCTCCAGGCCAGAAGTCCCCAGTGGGGGTGCACAGGCAGTCATCCTGTACAATGGCAGTCACTGCCCTTTGGACATCGGGCCCTGGTGCTATTAAGGAGGAAGCAAGAGAGACTATGGCTACTTTATCTCCTCCAGTCTTCTTGTGGTCTAACCAGATAGTACAACCTACATGGAGAAAGTGAGGGACTAGGCCAGGTAAGCAGGTAACTCCAGGCAGCACCCAGCTTTCCTGCTGGGTGACCCAATGGCAGCCTCTTGTCTCTCAATCAGTCCCCACCCAGGGTAGAAGTGACCTGCAGAGCCATCCCACTGGGGGAGGCATGCTGAGTATCAGAGTGGTAGAGTTAAGCTCGGGGCGTCTTTGCAACACCAGCCCCCCTGTGGGAGCCCCTCAGGCATGCCCGTTTAGTACAGGACTGGCCTTGACTGCAGTGGAGCTTTCCCCAGAAACATGTCTGGCTGTCCCTGGGAAGCCAGGTCCTCCTCCCATCTATGTGTGGGGGCTCATAGTGAGTCTGTCTGGGCTGAAAGTGGGGCAGAGTCCTTCACCCCTGGTTGGCCCCTTTTCCTGCCTGCACTGTCCCCTGTCCTTCCTCTAATCCTCCATAGTGCCCCATGCCAGCTTACATAACCACTGAGAGCATCGTCCCGATTGCAATTTGTATCCAGAATCAAAGACTCCTCTCAGTTGGATGGGGGCAGAAGAGACTGGGCAGGACACGGTGTGGACAGGGCTTTTCAGTGATAGCTGCTGTCGTTCTATAGAGTCTGCCAGGTCTCCGGGGGATCTTCAGAAAAGCTGGGCTTGCAGGCCACATTTTTTCATTTCTAAACTAATTTCAAGGGTTTGTACCCCAACAGCTTTTAATGAGTTCAGACAAAAACATCAGCACATACACAGAGAGGGAGGCCTCTACCAATGATAGAGTCCCAGCAGCTAGAGCCTCGCCCCTCTCCAGGGACCCTGGCCTGTCTGCCCATAGCAGCTCCTTGTGGCCTGGGAGGAAGCTACCCAGAGACCACAGTGCCAGTCATGGGTGCACTTGGCTGTTGCAGGCACCTCATGGCCCCGCTCCGAGAAAGACCCTCCTCTACACATAGACGCAGAATGAATGTGGCCACGGGGCTGGGCTTCTCGTGGTCACCAGTCCTCTGCAGGATGACAGAACAGACTCAGGTCAGAACCGCCCCACCTGCTTGAGTGCACGCAGGTGGAGTGGGAAGGGAGTGTGGGAAGGGACGACTTCATCAACTCCTCTGAGGCTCAGACAAGCCTGGGCCCAGACTTCAGATCTCTGCCTCCTTCTGTGTGGCCTTGACCTTTCTCCACAAAGATCCCATTGTTTTGACCAAAGGTGGGCGTCTGTCAGCAATGGAGGGAGTGCATCGGAGGCCGGATTCCTGTTTGGAAGCTAGCCGGAGGGCAGTTAGCTAGCTCTTTCTTGGTGGAGTGACCCAGCTAGCTGGGAGGGGCATCCTCCTTGGGAATTAAGTGGCTCAGTTGGAGGTGTATGCCCATTAGTAGGATAACCTAGGTGAAAGTGTCTCCACTCTGTGTGAGGTGGCCCAGCTGGCAGGGGCCCTTGCCCACTTTCCAGACCTTTGTCCACAGGGACAGGGATTAATGGAGCAGACAGTACTGGGTCTACCTTGTCTGCTCTGGGAGTAGTATCACCTCTGGTACCACATCAGGCTTCTCTGCTCTAGGTGGGAAATTGAGTCTGAGGAGCCTCTCTGGCCCAATGTGAAAGGCAGGGCCAAGGTAGGAGTTGGAACTGCCTCTTCCCCATATCCCTGCCCTGACACCTTCCCGTGCCCTAGGTGGCCTGTCATACTCAGCTGGGCGGGAGAGAGTGGAAACCCTGAGAAAAGGAACCAGGAGGTGCCTGAGGTCAAGGAAAGATGGCTGCACAATGGGAGCTGTAAGTCTTCTGGCCAAGCCCCTGCTACTCCCAGGCTCAGACACATGGATGGACCTTGCCATGGGGTAGCAGCATAATGGAAGCTATGGACACTGTCACAACACCAAGGGTCTCAAAAGCCCCAGGCCTATGAGCCCAGGGTGCAGATAGGAAAGGATCCAGAGAGGGTCTGGAAGGGAATGTCAGTGTCTCAGGAGGGCGTGTCTACCCTGTTGGGAGGGGGAGTACTGCTTTACTGGGATTCCACAGCCTCGGGGATGATGGACCAGTCTGGCCCCCTGCTAGAGACCTTCAGGAACCTTCCTTAAAGAAGCAACTCCAGCTTCTCCTGAGCCCACTTTCCATTCATGAGCTAATTCTCTGCAGTATGACCTGGCCACGTGTGTCCCCAGCTCATGAGCACAGAAGGGTTAAGTAGTCAAATCAGCACAGGATGTGCCCCTCATACAGGCCCAATATGGCGGAGCACAGATCCCATATGGTCTGTAAGGAAACACAGGTACCAGAACAGTGGTCTGAGGAAGTGTTCTGTGGAAGAGCTAATTCTCTGAGGAAGGAGAAGTGTCCCATAGAGGGTCCTGTGGAGGCAGAGGCACACTTCAGCTACCTAGGAAGAGAGAAGAATGGGCCTGGGGTGGGTATGGTGACACTCCTCTTTCTCTTCCTCCCCTAGCAAGCCTCGGAGCCTGCAAACCCACACTCACCCCCATTTCCATGGCCTCGGCCAGCGAGCAGACCCTGCCTGGGCCTCGTGACACCCACACTGCCTCTGACTTAACACTCAGCTTTGATTCTCTGTGGATCAGGGGTTCGCTCCCATGCCCCCTACTTCTCCCATCAAACCTCAGGGTTCCAGGCACACCCAGCCCATCCTCCACTCAGAACATTGTTCTTCTAAGAGTCATGTGTCTCCTTTCTGAAGCCAAGTTCAAAATGTCCCTTTCTGACGTGTGTATATCCCTGCCTTTTGTGGACTCTGACGATAGTCATAGCAAAGACAGAAGGGTAGCCGGATAGCCAGGTCAGGTAGCCATGTGAGTATGGCCCATCAAAGCTACTCTGCCAGCACCAGCAGGAGGAAGAGAGGTGGCTGCTTCACCTGCAGCCTTTGTAGGCTAAGGAGCAGGTCTGGCTGACACTGAACAGGAAGGATGTTTATTGTAGGTAGAGTCTACCCCAAGCTGAGTTAAAGCTTTTACCCCCAAAGCAGAGGTGTTGAGTAGCAGGTTCCATGCCTCTCTGCCAGATGGGCCTTCCAGTCACACTTTATTGCATAATGAAGGTTTATGGCCTTAACTCTGGAGGCAACTGGCTTAGACTGTGCAAGAAGAAGTCCTGCCCTTGACCTCTTGGGCTTTCCTTGTGTTCCTGGCTTACAAACAGTCTTCTTCTCAGGCCGGGGCAGAACTGGGAGATGCTGACCATATATGCCTAACACCCTAACCACTGCCCTGTCCTCTGCCTTGTGCCTGGCCTTCTGTGTAATCCCATCTTGGGGGCTCAAGGTCTCTAGGCTAGGTCCCTCCTGGGCAGAAGTGGGCATCACTCTAGACTTCCACCCCAAAACCCCATGCACATATGGGTATATTGTATGCTTGCTTGCCTTGGGCTCCTTCCTCTTAGGTCCCACATGGCTCTCTCTGCCCATGACCCCATGCATGTGCAGGTATGTTGTGTGCTTGCCTAGGTGATCACTATGATGGTTACTGTGGACAGCAAGTTTTGCCTTGGCCACCTCTCTGCAGCTCTTCCTAAGCTGAGCCCAGTGTAGGAGGCCCAGCCTTACTCTGGCACTTTCAGCCAGCATCATCTATAGCTCCTCACCCCTAGGTTCCTATCCAGGGGCTTCCTCACTTGTTGCTGCCCTGGGTGGTGGGATCAGGCGGTGGGCAAGACAGAACCAGAGAGAATGAGCAATTGAGCACAGGGTATGCCTGTGTGCATATGCTTGTGTGTCTGCATGCGTAGGGAAGCCAGAGGTCAACCTCATGCAGTTCTCAGGAGCCATCACCTTAGTTTTGAGACAGGGGCTCTCCTTAGCTCAGGGCCTTATAGATTTGGCTAGATGGCTGGCCAGCAAGCCCACGAGCTCCACTCCCTTCTCAGCACTGGGATTCTAGTCTCTGAGGATTGAGCTCAGGCCCTCATGCTTACACTGCAAACATTTTACCAAATGAACCATCTCTCCTGCCCAAGAGTTTTAACAAAGAACTGCCAGGGAGGGTTTCTAGGAGCCTCCGGTGCTATGCAGAGAATGTGCAGAGTTGCAACCAAAGAGTGGTCACCCAGAGGACACTTCTGAGTGGAATGTGACAAAACCCAGCCTGTGCAATAGGGATGGGGATGCAGGAAGAGAGCAGAGCAGAGTCATGCAGAGGTCCTCCAGCAGGCTTGGGCTCAGCATTTGACAGGACTGTGAAGAGGCCCACTGTGGCTGGAACCCAGTAGGTGAAAGGGCTAGTGGCACAAGGTGGACAGATCTTGGGACTAGGAGACCTGGCCTGTGAGATGCACCTCCACCACACCTAGTGTGTGACGTGTGGCAGTGGCCTTCAGACAGCAGGCATCTCTAAAGGGCAGATGTGGCACAAAAGACGGTGGAGTTAGGGCTTCAGGATAGCTCTGCAGGGCTGAAGCCTTCTGCAGAGCAGGTTGAAGGAAGCTGCTGGGCCACCACTGGCTGGTGGCGGTCAGCTATCGAGCCGGGGGCTCCCGATATACACCTGCGTTGCATTAGGGTTGGAGGTTGGGGTGGTCTGTTCATGTTGGCAGAGTAGTCACTGCCCTTCCTACCTCAGGTGTCTGAGTGTAGGTGAATGAGAAAGAAGTGGGAACCAGGCTGGTCAGCTAACTGACTGACTGGAAAAATTTAAGGAGAGAAGAGAGAATGAGAGGGTGGATGAATGGATACATGGATGGATGGATGGATGGATGGATGGATGGATGGATGGATGGATGGATGGATAGATGGATGGGTAGATGGATGGATGGGTGGATGAATGGATAGATGGATGGGTGGATGGGTGGATATAGATGGATGGGATGGGTAGATGAATGGATAGATGGATGGGTGGATGGATGAATGGATGAGTGGGTAGATGGTACATAGACACTAATAAAGGGAGAAATGATGCCTGGACACATGGATATGTAGGTGGGTGATGGATGGATAGAAGGAGAGAAGAGTGGACAGACAGATGGACAAGTTAACGATTAAATGGAGGGAAGGAGGAAGACAGAATAGTGTGTATGCTAGTGAATGATGGGGTGCACTTTCTGAAGAGTCCTTCTAGATACTTACACACACACACACACACACACACACACACACACACACACACTCCCCGATCACACTTAACTGCACGTGGGCAGATGCCTGATGGGACAGCTGACAGGAAGCTATGAACCCTTCTCCAAGTCTGTGTCACTGAATCCCTAAAGAAGGCGAAACTTTCAATAAGACAGACCAATTATGTCAACACCTCTTGTCACACTGCCAGGCATTGCTCCCTTTCCCCCTGCAGGTCCCTAAGGGCCTGGGTTTCCTTAGCTGCCCTCAGCCTGGAACTACCCAGGTATCTGGAAATCTTAGCTAAGTAATGAAATGTGCATGGGAGAAATATGGGCTTTGGACTGTGGACAGAAACCTCTGTAACCATTGACATTCCAGGTACCTGTTCCTAAATCCCACCTGGTCCCCAAGTCCAGCAGGAAAGTCTGTGTGTATTTGAGATCAGGCCATTGGAAAAAGAGAAGCCATTGGCCAACTAAGGAGGTTCAGGCCATGTCCCTAGAAAGCTGGGCAAGAGGGGAAGCCGGTCAGTGAACTATTGAAGAACCTGTCCTTGAAAGCAGACAGATGAAGCGGGACAGAAAGTCTCTGCTCGTCAGCACCTGCCAGGCGACTCCAGAGCAGAGCATTTGTGATTCTCTTATTTACAAGAGTAGCTGAGATTGGATGGCTTCTGTTTGGTGGACAGGGAGAGGCTCGGGAGGTGGCTGACCAGCTGTTCTCAGCTGGCAGGCCATATTTAGGGTGAGGCTGTGAGGACCTGTGGCCTGCTGAAGACATTGCTAGTGGCCAAGAGTCTGGTGAGACTGCTGTAGTTCCTCCTCGGTAGCCTGTCCTGGTCCCAGGACTGCTTCTAGCAGGTAGGTGATGTCATGGGCTAGTATGAACCTGCGAGAGCACACCTGTACCTGCTCACTGTTCAGGACTTTGAGTCCTGGGACCCACACAAGACACTCAGGCAGAGTCAGGGACTGCATATGTCCTAAAATATAACAAGCAGACCCAGGGACACCCAGCCTCCTGTTGGCTTGCCCCCTCACTCTTTGGGGCCACCTGGTCTGCCCTCCCTTGACCTCTTTGTGGGCACAGAGGAACACTCCCCCTAGCCTTTGTTGAGGTCTGACCACATGCCCCTGCTTCTTCCTTTCAGAAGCCCCCCAGCACCCACACCATGAAGGAGGAGGCCTTTCTCAGGCGCCGTTTCTCGCTGTGTCCACCAACTTCAACTCCACAGAAGACCGACCCCCGGAAACTCCCACGGAACCTGCTTCTGGGCTGCGAAAATGAACTTGGTCCCATCACTCCAGGTTGGTACAGGCCATGGGGAGCTGGGGTCCTTCTGACTCTGCAGTTTGAGAGCTCAGCCAGTGTCCCACCCCATCCAGTATCTTCATGGCCAGTGAGAGAGACTCCCACATAAGGGGCACTATGGTTGTTGTGGGCAAAGGGTTCACAGCACACTGCAGGACCAAATTTGCTGGTGAGGTACTAGCTTAGGGATGGTAAAGAGCCGTTATCTCAAACACTGGCTGTGGGGACAGGCACCTGATCCTAGCCCTGCTGTCCTGGCTAAGTGCCTGCAGACCCCTACTGGGGCTCAGTTTACTCATTAATAACATGGAGACAACATCAGCACCTGTGTCCCACTTCCAAGTGGCCCTAAATCCTAGGAGGAAACGTTTCAGTCCATGCTACCTTCATGCCACATGTGGATAAAGTTCTGGGTCCTGGAGTCTGGGCCCCACCACAAAGAACGTTCTGATAGACTATATGCCCGTCCACCTAGGTTAGAGCCCTCTCTAACCTGTGGGTGGCCGCTGGCATTAGAGAACCTAGTCCTTCCTTTCAGGAATGGGAGTGGGATTATACTGCCCCAGAGGACTTCAACCCTGCCTTCCCCTCTCCCTTTCTCCTCTTCCCTCTTCTACCTCCCACTGTTGGATATCCAGTGTGGAGAAGACACCAGCCCTCCCTGAGGACAGGTGGAAGGCCATGACAGGGAAGGAGAGCTAGAAGTCATGTCATCAACAATCTCAGCCACCAGAAGGGGAAACTGAGGCTGAATGAGGAGGGCACTCTGGACAGTCACTGGGATACAAGGAAAGTTGATGCCTAGTAGCCCATAACCCTCATTCGCCTAGGCTTCAGGAACAAGCAAGGAGAGATCAATTGATCGGTCCCAGTAAGGGAGGGGGAAGGGAAGGCAGTAGTGGCAAACCTCAGTTAGTGATCAGTATCTGGAATCTTGAGCTGTGGAACAACGGGCTGGGCCGTGAAGGGACTGAGAGGCTCCAGGTCCTCTTCAAAGAATGGAAGAGATGACAGGTTCCAGGAGCAGGGGTGTGGACAGGATATGTATGGTGGCAAAGAGCAGAGCTAGTGCTGGCCTGTCTCCCCTGGTGTGACACCTCTGCTCTCTTGGGTGCTTGGATTATATAACCCCTCGCTACCCAGAGTACACCTTCCCACATGTGGCCTTTGAGAGTGGACAGCTGCCCATTCCCAAGGCCTGAGTTGGGGGGCTGTATGGGCAGAGAGTAGGAGTTCCTGAGGCTCAGTCACATGGGGGGCAGTCACCAGACTGGGATGTTAGGTGACCTCAAGGGGCTGCTGCTCTCTGACCTGTGGCCAGACATACTTTCTTGGGTCACCGCCCTGACTTTTCTGGAGAGAATATCTCTACTGCTCAGCTCCACCCAGCCCTTCCCAGGAGTGATCTGCAGAGCCCCCAGCCTCCCTTAATACCCATCCCTGGCCTGTGGCTTCAACAGAAAGAGTTTCAACCCACCACAGATTCATGGCCTCTGTTCTAAACCACAGGCCCTCCTCCCCGAGGCAGCAAGGGAGAGTAGTCAAATCACACCCATGGCTGGCTTCAGGCCACCCCACTATCATCTCTCTCCTTCAAGCTGCAGAGTACAGGGAGGCCAGACAGTGTCCTGGTGCCAAGCCTTCCTCCCACCTCTTCATCTAATCTGGAGCAAGACTGTGGAACGACCAGAGTTCTGTATTTTGTGCCTCTGAGCCTGGGCGCCATGTTTTCTTGGTGATCCAAGGGCCTAAGTCACACACACACACACACACACACACACACACACACACACACACACCCCTGGCCCAACTGCCCTTGTTTCCTCTAGCTCCTCCCCTGTTTCCTCTCTGTGGTTGTGAGGGCTGACCAGAGCCCCTGGGACCCTTTATTGAAGCTTACTCCACCTCTCAGGGCCACACCACGTTTGTGGCTTCCTGCCCCTCCCAGGCAGCCTTTATAGGGCACTTTTGCCTCTCTGAGTCCTGCCTACCCACTGTCTTCCAGGAAGAGACATGGAGTCCAACGGCCCAGCACAACCCAGAGATGAAGAGCCCCTAACCCCAGGCTCCGCCACGAAGGTGCCACTGGTAAGAGCCTGGCTGAGGGAAGACCGGGAGGCAGGGAGCCTAGGTCAAGGGACAGAGGGGTGCTGGCTGAACCTGAGGTCCCCAAACTTAGACCAGGAAAGGCCTCAGCTCTCAGGCTGCCCCCTATCTGCACAGTGTTCAGTCAACTGTGTCTCTTGTTTTATTAGATGCTTAGCATAGCCCAGTGAACCCGAAAGCGGGATTCCTGCCAGCCAGGACTCTTTGGGGAGTAGGAAGTCCCTCTGCTTAGGGAAACCTTCCAAGCTATTAGGCTCCATTCTTCCTTCCACACTCTGCTGTCCCCTGTGCAGCCACTCCCTGGTGGTTTCCACTCTTCAGCTGTAGTAAACAGCTGCCATGGGTACCCATGTGTATCCGTATCTGGACTTCAGTCCTCTGTGAACTTGCCAAAAGCTAAGGCGACTATGGACTTCTAAAACATTCTGTGTTTAATTTTTAAAGAACCAAACTCTGGTTGATGATCACCGGCATGCCACGGGTTGCCCTCCCTCGGTCCTCCCTAGCCAGTACTGGTGGTTTCTATTCTGTTTCTGACTCTAGCCTTCCTGATTGGCATCTCAGTATGGTTCAGTTTCCGGGTTGACTCAGATCAGCATGGCATGATGTGCATCTGCGAGTCTTTCACCTATCTCCTGATCTGGCTGTCCATTTTATTCTTGTTGTGTTGCAAGCGTTCTTTATATATTCTGAATCCTCAGCCCTTCTCAGATGTGTGGTTTGTAAATACTTTCTCTCATCTGGAGGTTGTTCCAATTACAGTTTATCTTATTACATGTATGTGTGTGTGTGGTATGTGTAGTTTGCATGGTATAGGTGGTGTGTGTGCATGCATGTGGAGACCTGAAGCTGATATCAAGTGTCCTTCTCTATTGGTTTCCACTCTATTTACGGAGGCAGGGTCTCTCCCTGATAACAATTCTGGCTAGTCTTGCTAGCCAGCCTGCTCTAGAATCCTGCCTCTACCCCTCAATTGTTGGGATTACCAGTGGTCACATCTCTCCTGCTTTTACATGGCTTATTTCTGGGGATCCAAACTCTAGCCTGCATGTGTGTATGGAGAGTGCTTTACCCACTGAGCCTCCAATTCCAGTTTTTAAGTCATTTTTATAGGCTGCAGAGTTCCAGGAAGATTTCAAAATCCCCAGTTCTAGGGGACCTTCCCATTTCCTCAGTGTTCTTATGTTGCCTGGTATACATGAGGACACAAGAGTGACTGGAGGTCTCTGGTGTTCAGGCAGCATGCCAAGCACAGCCTGCTGGGAGAATCCCTTCTGCAGTGCCCAGCAGGCTCTGTGCTGACTTGACCACTCCCTCAGAGCAGCCTTGGCCTTGCCTCCCAGGATGCAGTGGCTACTCTGCCCCAGGGCCCCGGCTTGCCTTCCTTCTTTCTTTGTGGCCTTAAACAGGCACAGCTGGTTCAGCCCAATCTGGTGAAAAGCTGGTGGCAGAGGGTCAATCTCACGGCTGTAAATAGTGTAAATAATTAGATTGACTTATTTTATGTGTGGATGTTTTGCCTGCATGCATGTATGCAGCACCTGCATGCCTGGTATCCTAGGAGGCCAGAAGAGTGTCAGATCCCCTGGAACTGGAGTTACAGACGGTTGTGAGCCACAATGTAGATGCTGGGAATTCAACCCGGGTCCTCTAAAGGGCTCTTAGCCACTGAGCCATATCTTTCTGTGAATAGTATTATTGGACTGGAGACATGACTCAGGCATTAAAGGCTAGGCTCACAATCAGCATAGTGTTTTAAGCTAAACCATCGTGTTATTTGTCCCTCTCTTCATAGTTCTTGACAAACACCAGCTGCTAGTCTGCACAGGGGCTGAGTTAGCTGCCCCACAAGGGTGCTCTGACAAACAGCTCACCACAGAACTGGCTACGAGCTGGAACTCTCTAAGCCCTGAGCAAGTCAAGGACGCATGTCACCACCCCTGTGGTCAGAACTGTCCTCGTTCTGGGCAGGTCACTCAGGGACTGAGGAAGAGAAACGTGGAGAGGATCAGGCCAGGCTGGGGAGCAGTCCACAGAGTCCCAACAGGGACTGTCCCTGAAGGCCTGCTACCTGGCACACATCAACATTGCCCTCAGCTCAAAGGCTGCTTCTCCACAGAGCCCCCAGCGCTCCCTCTGGCCATCTGGAATGTCCCTATGTGACTGCTCTGAAGGGACACCAGGTTCAGTCCCAGCTTGGCTTCTTATTTGCTTCCTTTGGAAGCCTTGCTGTGAGCTGTTGTGATTGGTTTGTCTTTCAGACAGGGTCTCACTAGGTAGCCTTGGCTGATCTGGAATTCATTATGCAGACCAGGCTAGCCTTCAGCTCACAGAGGTCATCCTCTCTTTGCCTCTTGAGTGCTAGGATTAAAGGCTAGTATTAGACCACACCCGGCTGATCTGTTCTGTTTAATATGCATGTATAAGCCAATGAAATGGCTCAACAGGTAAGGCACTTGTCGCCATGTCGCCATGTTAGATGACCCAAGTTCAATCCCTGGAATCCACACTGTAAGAGAGAGCTTACTCCTGCAAGTTATCTTTGACTACACACACACACACACACACACACACACACACAAAACAAATAAATTTTTGAAAAAATAATAGCATGAATACAGAAGTGCACACCAACACGAAACCCCACACACAGTACTTCAACTCCTCACCTTTACAGCCTCCATGAACCTATAGACTCCCATTCAGCCCTCAGAGCCAAGCACAGCCAACCTTCCTTCCTTAGGTCACAGTCCACCGCTTAGGGGAAGACGAGGCACCAGAAACCTGAAACACTAGTCACCTCCACCCTCATCAGAAAGCCACTGATGAGTCCGTGGGCTCAAGTTCAGCTTTCTCTGACCTTTCTGTTCAGTCCAGAGCCCAGCCCATGAAACGGTACCGTCCACATTCAGGGTGGGCCTTCCCTAAGTCAACTAAGAAAATCACAGGCCGACCCGATCCACAGAGTCCTCGCAGACTCTTCCCAGGGGCTCTACATTCTGTCAAGTTGACGATCAAAACCGACTCTCACGCTACAATTTTCACATTACAAAACAGTCGTTTGATTTTCTTTTTCCAGACACTTCAGTTTGTTCTATGCAGGAGAAGGGGCTGTGTCAGCGAAGGCCATTGTTTGGGTTGTAAATGAATGCGTTTATTAAGTATTTAGCAAGCCACATTCCAAGAACACATGGAGGTAGCCAATAGACAGAAGCAGCAGGCAGAAAATATCGTCAAATCAGGAGTTTTTAGTGCTCAGCAGAAGTGACTGGGATAGCTGGATAGAGAGAGTGGACAGAGGGACCTGCTGGGGCTCACAAGGCCCAGCCTAACTTAACCGCCTAGGGAGGTTGAGGCAGTCAGCTGCAGGTCCCAACTGTGCCTTCTGTCCATAACTGAGCTCTGGGTCCTTGCTCCTGCTGTAGACACATATTAACATGGAACAACGGTAACCTTCTCCATTAGAAATGGCCCCCTTCCAGCTGTTCTCAAAGACACAGTACTTGAATTCTTTAGGGCTGCCGTCTTCTCTCCCCTGGCACAGAGTCGGGGAGGGACAGCTATCCGCAGACCAGAGGCCTTGCGGGGACACCTAGGCAAACACGCATGGTCTGAAATGGGGATAGGGTGCAGCCTTATTCTCAAGACCAGCTTCTCAGTGAGTTCAAACAGCAAGTGATAGCTTGCCAGGATCACGTACATCACACCTGTAGAAGCCAGGGACACATCAACAGGTGGCATGTGGGGTTCAGGGCACAGTTTGTCATCCCCAAACAGTGGCTTGTAGGCCACATTCTGGCTCCACACCCCAGACTTCAGTTTCTCCATCTGTGGGGTTGTGGCTCCTTCCAGCTACATGATTACTGTTCTGGGTCCGGGATGTGAGCTGTGGGCCCAGGTACAGATGCTTGGCTCCCATCTATAGCTGGCCTCCACACTGACCCTCTAGACACACCTCCCCCAGAGCCAGTGGGCATCCATACCACAGTCTCCCAGAGATGAGCCCTTGATGGTGGCCATTCTGGGCATCATGGGAGATACAGCTGATACAGCCTAGGAACTTGTCACCACCACGTCCTAGTGGCCACCAAAACTCTGTTTTGCAAACCCCACCACATCACTTTTCTCATTGCTGAGATAAAATGCCTGATAAAGGTACCTTAAGGGAAGAATTTATTTTGGCTCATAGTTCAAGGGCACAGTCCATCATGGCCAGGGAGGAGAAGGTATGGCTACCAGGGCTGAGGCAGTCATTCTCACTGCTCCACAATCAGAAGGCAGAGATTAATGCTGGTGTTCAACTCACTGTCTCATTTTTGGTCATTCTGGGACCCTCCTTTCTGCTGCCCAGGTCCTGGCAGCCTATACTCTGACACTCCCAGCACCATGTTCTCTCTCTTGTAGGCTGAGTACAGGCTATGCAATGGATCTGACAAGGAATGTACCTCTCCAACGAGCAGGGTCTCCAAGAAGGACACTCTCAAGGTAGGCCTGGCCCAGGGCAAGGACGAAGAGGACACCCACCCACACCCCCTATATCCTCCTTTCCCTGTGCCCTGATGGCAGTAGGAGGACCTGGGGCAGTCCATGCACCCTGTGACCCATGTCTGCTCTGGTCGCAGGCACAGAAGGAGAACTATCGGCAGGAGAAGAAGAGAGCCACGAAGCAGCTGTTCAGTGCCCTGACTGACCCCAGTGTGGTCATCATGGCTGACAGCCTGAAGGTAGGCAGGTGCCCCTCCCAGAGACTCCTATCGACTGGGACACCCATGGCACTTGGGAGACAAGTCTAAGTATTGGTCACTACAAAATTGTCTGGGTGACCCCTGACCACTGTAACAAATGACCCCACAATAAAGCTGGCTCCCCATAGGTCTGCAGGCCAGAGTCCAAAGTCAAGATGCTGTGAGGACCACACTCCCCTCGGAACTCTGGGATACTCTTCCCAGTTCCTGGAGCTTCCAGGAATCCATCACCCCAGTCCCCGCCTCTTATCCGCCACCAAGCTGCGCAGATGGCCCAGGGAGCAGCTTCCGTGGATGACCCTGGCCGTGAATTCTCCTGCAGATCCGAGGGACCCTGAAGAGCTGGACGAAGCTGTGGTGTGTGCTGAAGCCGGGCGTGCTGCTCATTTACAAGACGCCCAAGGTGGGCCAGTGGGTGGGCACGGTGCTACTGCACTGCTGCGAGCTAATCGAGCGCCCCTCCAAGAAGGACGGCTTCTGCTTCAAACTCTTCCACCCGCTGGACCAGTCCGTGTGGGCTGTGAAGGTAAACTGATCCACAGGGCACCAGGCAGAGAGTCAGGGCCATTGGAGGGTCCTCCTGGGACCACAATTCTAAAATGGGAACCCTAGCAAGGGATCCCTGGAGGGGTGGCTATCCTCTGACAGGCTGCAGAAAGTAGGGATGAGGCAGAATGGGCTATATACGTTAGACCCCTCATCCAGTGCTGTCTGCAGAGGAGGAAGGGACTGTCCCAGGCTCAGACCTCATCCGAGGGAGAACTGATCGGGACAGGGATGGGTCCCCAGGGGAAAACTTGATTATACATGGGTTTCAGAGAAATGACAAAATTTAGGGTTGTTTTGGATTGGGGGATGGGGTGAAAGAAGGTCTCACTATGTAGCTTTGGCAGGCCTAAATTGTACATAGATCAGGCTGGCCTTGAACTCATAGAGATCCTCCTGCCTCTGCCTCCTGAGTCTACTGCCTTGTCTGGCTTGGGTTTTTGGTGGTGGTGGTGGTGGTGGTTTGTTGCTGTTGGTTTGGTTTTGGAGACAGGTTTATCTTACTGACTCATAGCTCATTCCGAGGCTCAGACTCACCTAGAACCTGCAGCAGCCCTCCTTCCTCATACTTTCAGTTGCTGAGATTACAGATATAAACCACCGTGTCTGGCTTCTGTTAGTTTTAAAATTAATATTCTCCCCCACTTTACAAACTACAGCTAAATAAGTCCATTGTGGATTAAAAATACCCACCTCAAAAAAATGAGTCAACATGCCTGCCTGACCTGGCACCATGCAGCCTCCTTCAGCACTCTGAGGATACTCACATCACCCGAGGCTAGGCAGCACTTGGGTCGGAGGCAGGAGGATCAAAGGTTCAAAACCATCTTCAGCTACATAGAAAGTTCCAGGTCAGCCTCTCTGCAGAGTGAGCATAGCCCTGTCTCTAAACAAACTATCTGAAAAACCAAAAAGGGGAAAAAATTAAAACTGTTTTATATGAACATTCTGACTAATTTTATCCCAGCCCGCCATGGTGGGTCAGACCTGTAATCCTGGCACTCCAGAGGCAGAGGCAGGCAGATCTCTATGAGTTTAAGGTCTAGCCTGATCTACACGGTAGGTTACAGACCAGCCAAATCCATGCAGTAAGACCTTGCCTCAAAAACAAAACAAAACACATTTATTCCAAATACCAGACAGGTTTACTTATACTAAATAGCCCTTCGCTGTCTCTCTGAAGTTCAAATTCAACTGTGAGTCCAGGATTCACCTTAGTTGGTTCTGGCAGCCATAATCAGGAAACTAAGTGGAAGGAAAGGCATCTGATTAAGTGAAGAAAAGCTAAGTGAAAGAAAGGGATGCAGAGCTGGGCAGTGGTGGTGCACGCCTTTAATCCCAGCACTTGGGAGGCAGAGGCAGGCAGATTTCCGAGTTCGAGGCCAGCCTGGTCTACAGAGTGAGTTCCAGGACAACCAGGTCTATACAGAGAAACCCTGTCTCCAAAAAAAGAAAGAGAGAGAGAGAGAGAGAGAGAGAGAGAAGAAAAAGGAAGGGATGCAGAGTATACCACAGCCTTCCTGGCCCAGTGCCTGACCCTGCAGGTCTCTGTCTCTCCAGGGCCCCAAGGGTGAGAGTGTGGGCTCCATCACACAGCCTCTCCCCAGCAGCTACCTGATCTTCAGGGCCGCTTCTGAATCAGACGGTAAGAGCCACCTGCCCTGTTTCTGCCTCCCCAGGCTCCCCTAGAGTCAGACACAGGCTGAACTTACCTTACGGTGATACCCCTCTCTCTGCCAAGCCTCAGATTTCCCACAGATTAAATGGGATTTGCTGTACGTGTCAGCCCAATGCTATGGGAATCCCAGGGCTGTATGGAAGCAATCAAGTGACAGTTGTGAATTTGATGGGTAAATTAAGTCACAGGCCGCCTAGAGGTATTCTGGTAAAAATAGGTTACAGATATTAATATGGGCTTCCCCGAGTCCCAGATTCTCTGAACTAGGTAGCAGATTCCAAGCAGCAGCCCCATTATCAGAAGTCCTTCAAGTGACAGTCTCTAGCCAGGCTGTGACTCCTTAACAAAGCCTTGGGACTGCACCCCCTGCTGGAGGTCCAAGGCCCTGACAACTAGGACCTAGTTGTCCAGGCTTGGAATCCTGCAGATAGCTTAACTGCTGGTGCTGTGGTGCCCCCTGGTGGTCAAAAATTATATTCACGCTCCCTCCTGGGTTATTTTGACTACTTTTAATATAGTTCACTCGCTCTGTCATTGAACCTTCTGGGCGATGGGGTAAACAGACAACCTATGCCCTCACAGAGACTGCACACCTGGGGGGGGGCTGTGACCAATAAGCCAGCCACCAGAGCTGAAGCCCTGATTGTCAGGGGCCTCAGTCAAGGAAGAATGTTATCTGCAATCCCATATATATATCAGGATGGGCTTCCTGCAAGAGGCAGAGGCTTTCAAATGGGTCCCAAAGGCTGTGTAACATTCAGAATGTCAAGTCTTTTGTGGCAGCCTCAAAATGCACATCTGGGCCCTAAGTTCAGTTCTGTGACCAGCTCTCATCCTGGGTTGTAAAACCTCCCAGACCCTCCTTACTGCCCCTACAAAATACCCAGCATCACAGGAGGTAGCACTATGCTCAAACCAAGCCTACCGTAAGCACAGCAGGATCTCTGATGTTTCTCAGCAAGAGGGACAACTCCAGGGTACCAGGTGGGTCCCACTGAGCATCCCAATGTAGCCTCAGGGGCTCTCAAGCAAAAGACTCTGTATCTTTAAGTTAGGGAAAGAAGTCCACACTTCCCAGGGACACCCAGCATGCAAGCTAAGGAATCAAGAACTTCATCTCTGAGACCCTCACTCATGAGTCCCTTGGGCACGCGTGGTATCATTTATTGATGACTCTGAGGTGTGGACGGAAGCGCTGTTAGTAATCACACCGAGACATTGGTGTCACCTGCATGGGTCCCTCTCCCCATAGCTCTTAACAGTGCCCTCCTACCACCCCGCCTCACCCCTGTGAAGTGTTATGATGCAGGTCTAACCCAAGTTCTACACTCATGCACACATACTGTCATGAAGAAAGCAGGACCTCAGGGCCAAAGCAGAGGTCCTGCCCTGCCTGTCACCTCCCCTCCCCCACCACCCCTCAGCCCTGTCTCTTGTTACCTCTAGAAGTTCCGTGGTCAGTGACTCTTCAGTAGCATGTAAGACCCTTGCCCAGCCTCTGCCCTCAGTCACACAGGATTCCTGATGTCTCTCCCACACTGTGTCATCCCCAAGGACATATACATGTGTGTACATGTTCCCAGAACTGTTGACTCAGTCCAAGGCCTGGCAACCCCAAGATATACTCACCCAAGATCCCCAAGTCTATCTTCAGGGTCCTGATGTAAAATTTAGGTTTAAACATGAAGCTCAGGAGGAGTGCAGAGTTGAGTGTCCTCGTCAGGGTGTGGTCCTGCCCTTCACTGACCCATCACTGTCTCAGCTCCAGTCTCTCCTGACAAGTTCCCAGACCTGTGAGAGGTCTCTGGGTGACAAGCTCCCCTCTGTCTAGCCCCAGACTTCAGCCTTTCCCTCCCCCAGTATGAGACTCCTGGGGCAATTCCAATGCCTTGGGACCCACTGTTTCAACAGTCTGGGCTGGAGGGAGGACACACCTGTCTCTTTAGTATATATTCATTCCTGCCAGGATGGCTACATGCAAGGCTGGGGTCTGAGGGGAGGCAGATCTTCAACAAGACTCCAGCGAGGTGGAGTGAGGCGTGGGACTAGAAGTTTCATGACTAAAAGACAGAATTCCTTGGCTGGAGATTAGTTTCTGGAGGCTATTTCAGACGACAGGCAGATTAAGGTTCTGGTGGGGAAGTAGAGGGGAAGCCGCCCACCAGACTCCCTCTGTGTCCCTTAGGCCGCTGCTGGCTAGATGCCCTGGAGCTGGCCCTTCGCTGCTCCAGCCTGCTTCGACTGAGCACATGCAAGCAGGGCCGAGACGGGGAGCAGGGGTCCTCGCCTGATGCCTCCCCCTCTTCTCTCTACGGTCTTCCCACCTCGGCCACCATCCCAGACCAAGACCTGTTCCCGTGAGTGAACTGGGTGAGAGGTGATCCGCATGGTGTCCCCTAAGCAGCAGGAGATGGGTCATCTGGGGTGGCAGACTTGTTCTCTCCTGTGGGTACCAGTCTTTGCATCCTTACTGACAAAACAGGAGCAGTAGTACAGATACAGGTCACTCGGTATAAGGCAATGTGTGACGTCCCTGCAGTGAAAGAGGCTGGGTACCCAGGTGGGTGTTCAGGGTCCTGGGTGTCACCTAGAATTGGGGGCCCACAGGCATTTCTACTCTCCAGGCTGAATGGGTCTGCCTTGGAGAACGATGCGTTCTCAGACAAGTCAGAGAGAGAGAATGCGGAAGACTCGGATGCCGAGACCCAGGATCACAGCCGCAAGACCAACGAGAGTGGGAGCGACCTGCTGGACAGCCCTGGTGGGCCACGGAGGGGAACTACCTATGTGGAGCATGTCCAAGAGGAGCTGGGAGAGGTGAGAGCCCTGTCGACTGAGAGTGGAAACAAGACCAGCAGGGCTCAGAGTGATGCTCGCTCGACTCTCCCCTGCCCACCTGCCTGCCTAGCATGAGATGCAGGGGTGATGTGAGAGTCCAGCCCCAAACAAACAGCCTCCCTGGACTGGGGTGCAGTGTAGCCAGAGTGGACGGGCAGCTCAGGAAAGATTCCAGCCCAGCCCTGTACGCACTGGGCATCTACATACACCTAGCATGACCCTGCCCCTGGGAGCCCCTCACCCCAGTCAGGCACCTGTGTGTCACGTGAGTGTTGCCATCTGCATGGTGAGTGTGGACCGTCTGGTGGCCAGCTTGTCACAGCTGGGAGGTGGCAAAACCTTGGGGAGGTGGGACCTGCAGGAGGAAGTTAGGTCACAGGGACTTCAGTCTCAGAGGGATCTGATAGACAGATATTTTCCTCTTTTGTGTCCTAACCATGAACACTTGTACTACCAGGTACTTCCTCCATGATGTGCCACCTCTCCAGAGGCTCAAAGCAGTGAGGCCCAACAATCCTGTGTAGCCCTGATTGGCTATTTTAGTTTATCACTCTGTAGCCGAGGCTGGCCACGAATACCAGTCCTCCTTCATCTGCCTCCTTAGTGCTGAGATTGGCTCAAACCTTTCCTCTTTTTAACTTGACCGCCTCAGGTTATTTCTTATAGTAGCAGAAAGCTGCTTAGCACACCTAAAAACACAGAGGACTGGGGAAACTAGATTCCTGCAGCTGGAGTTTCTAGACAAGAGGGTTATTTAACTTGGGGTTTTGGAGGCCAGACATACAAGATCAGGCAGCCCTGTGGATGTGGCCTCTGGTGAGGATCTTGTGGATGTGCCATGTGGTGAATGGTCCCATGGCAGAGGTACATGTGAGAGGGAGAAGCAGGATGCCAGAGTAGAAAAGCTGGTCTCGTTCCCAGACCTGCTGAGGCACCTGCTCACTCCTAAGCCCAGTGTGGGTGGGAGGTGGCACTCATTCACACAGAGTGGACATGCGACCAGTGGGCAAGGGTCAGCTGTGCTGTCCTGGATCCCTGTCCTTCAGCTCCCTTGGGTAGCCCAGAGCAGGGGCTTCACAGCCCAGCTCATTGGGCCCGGTCGTGTCCCTCTGCCGCAGCTGGACGAGACTTCCCAGGTGGAGACAGTGTCAGAGGAAAACAAGAGTCTGATGTGGGTGCTCCTGAGACAGCTGCGGCCGGGCATGGACCTGTCC
Organism: Tokudaia tokunoshimensis; assembly: GCA_036184795.1. NCBI lineage: Eukaryota > Metazoa > Chordata > Mammalia > Rodentia > Muridae > Tokudaia > Tokudaia tokunoshimensis. The sequence goes on along the minus strand of BTHU01000001.1, from coordinate 120,208,024 downwards.
CGCGTGGTGCTGCCGACCTTCGTGTTGGAGCCTCGGTCCTTCCTCAGCAAGCTCTCCGATTACTACTACCACGGAGACCTGCTCTCCAGGTGCACCTCCGGCAGGAGGGGGCCCCACACCCCTATGGACGGCAGGGGATGGGGTGCAGTCAGGAAGAGGGAAATAAAGGCGTGGGCATCCAGGGTTCCTACTAGAGGTGAGGGCACCAAGCAACCTGGAGTGTGCAAAGGCCCCTCTGCACTGGTGTGGGTCGGCCTCAGCACTGTTCTCGCTATATGGTGAACCCACTTGCCTACTTCTGGTCTACCTGGGAGGATGGAGCAGGGTGCCCAGGTCATCTGGGGTGAGGCTGCCTCTTTTAGCCAAGCAGATGGAGGTTGGGATGGTTGGAGAAAGGGGTAAGTGCTGAGGAGGATAGCCGGGGCCCCAGCCTGAGTCAGAGCTCTCCACCCCACTGCAGGGCAGTGGCAGAGGATGACCCCTACTGCCGCATCAAGCTTGTGCTCCGGTGGTACCTGTCTGGCTTCTACAAGAAGCCCAAGGTGAGAGGGGTCTGTGGGAAGGGGAGGGTCTCAGCCAAGGGGTTTGTCAGTCCACCAGAAGTGGGACAATTCCACGGCATGGGAGAAAGCCAGCTGTCCCCACCAGGGTCTCAGATCCAGAGAGGTGGAGGGCAACACAGTGCTGGTCCCCATTAGCTCGACCCTTGCTCAGTGTTTGAGGAAACAACCTTGGGCTATGTGACAAGCCACCACAGGCAACAGTGTCAGGAAAGAAGCATTTGACCCTAAGTTACAAGCATTTGACCCTAAGTTAGGGGATTTGTCGAGGAACCCCTTTTGAGAACTCCAAGCCTGGAACTCTGCTGGTAACAGAGCCACCCTAGTTATGGAGTAGCCTGCAGGACCAGCTATACACACACACACACACACACACACACACACACACACACACCTGCAAGCTACCAGCAAGATGTAGTCTCCCCAAAGCAGAATAAGGGAGACAAAACCTTTTCTAGAAGCAGGAACAACTCCATCCGGGCCCCCAGAAGCAGTTCTTTCCTTTTGGTTCCTCCATCATGTCTTTGTGCTCCTCACAGGGCATCAAGAAACCCTATAATCCCATTCTGGGGGAGACCTTTCGTTGCCGCTGGCTGCACCCTCAGACCAACAGTCACACCTTCTACATAGCCGAACAGGCAAGACCCCACTACCCATCTGGCCTTCCAGCTCAATATGTGCAGGGGGTGGTGGGCAGGGCCTTGTGGGGCTGAGAGTGGGGTTTTCAGTGGCCTGTACCTGCCATAGGACAGGCTCCACACCTGGTCACCATCCATGGGGATCCTCCCCAGAAGGGGAGGCATGATTGTGTGACAGAGGACTCCCTGAAGGAGGGCAGGCAGCCTGACTTCCCTGTGTGGGCCACCCGTGGATGACTCAGAAACTTGAACAGATTCCCAGACACCGGGATTCAGGCTCTGCCCTGGTGCTTGTAGGAATGTGCCCATCACCTCCCACTTGCCCACAGGACCAAGATGTCCTGTCTGGAATTGTCATTTCTGGAGCCTTCTCTAGACCCATCTCTCTTCACACAGGTGTCTCACCACCCTCCCGTGTCTGCCTTCTATGTCAGCAACAGGAAAGATGGCTTCTGCATGAGTGGCAGCATCACAGCAAAGTCTAAGTTCTATGGTGAGGAGGCTCCTGGGGATGGGGGTGGGATGGCAGGGGCCTGGGCCTTGTGGAAGTGGGGGAGAACTTCACTCAGAAGCAGTGGACCCCAGAACCTCACTGGTGGGACCATGTGGGTGGCCCTAACTCGGTTGAAAGCAGACACCTATAGGGAAGTCAGGAAACAAAGGAGAAGCTTTCAGGGAGGGACTTGCTCCTACAGAGCTACCCGATTCCATAGCCATCGGCCACATGTGGCTGTTTGTCCTGATTAAAGGGGGTTGGACTGCAGATCAGAGGGAAGTGCACACCCAGCATGCAGAGGCTGTGTTCCATCCCTAGTACTGCAAGTGAATGATGGAGGATCTATGGCAGATAGACAGACAGAAGATAGGTAGGTAGATGGATAAAGTGATAGATTAAAAGTTCAGAAAGTCGGTAGATAGAAGATAAGTAGATAGGTAGATAATACACAGACAGATAGAAGGATAGGTAATGTGTAGCTGGGTAGAAAACAGAGAGATAGATAATGGGTAGGTAGATAATAGATAATAGGTAGATGGACAGAAAGTAGAGAGATAGGTAATAGGCAGATAGAAGGTAGGTAGGTAGGTAAATGGAAGTGGAAGGTAGAGGATAGATAGATAGATAGAGAGATAGATAGATAGATAGATAGACAGACAGACAGACAGACAGAAGGTAGGTAGATATATAGAAGTTAAATCAAAGTATGAACACAGTATCCTATTGCATGGGTTCCATCAAGTGTTTTGGAAGCCACACCTCGCTGGTGGAAAGCACTTGAGTGTCCTGAGCAGGGTGAAGCAGCCACATTCTGCCCTGTGCTGCTCTGAGCCTGAAAATGGCAGTGCCCAGAAACCTCACCGACTCACTTCCCCAGCAGGTCCCTGTTTACCCTCATCACTGGTGTGCAGGTGTGTGCTCAGGGTGTCTGTGTGCCTGGCAGCAGCAGAGGGTAGCGTGTGGCATCTGCACCCAGGTTCCATTCACCTTTCCCACCTATGCTCTGACCTCAGGCTGGCTCTTAAAGGTTCATAGTCTCCTCCACGAAACTCTGTGGTGGGGTGAGATAGACCACTAACTTGCTGCAAGTCAGATGGCATCTCAGGATGTGTAACGGGTGCAAACTAGACAGAGCTTTTATGATACCCAAGGCCCAGAAGTTGTGTGTGTCTCCCTTAGTGCCCCAGATGAAGGTGCTGGGAACTCTGGGATATGTTGTAAGGACACTCAGACCTTGGGGTCCCACAACAACCTGATGCTAAAGGTCTGTGCCCTAAACAGTCCCTGCCCTGTCCTTGCAGGGAACTCACTGTCAGCGCTTCTGGACGGCAAGGCTAAGCTCACCTTCCTGAACCGCAAGGAAGAGTACACCCTCACCATGCCCTATGCCCACTGCCGAGGTGAGCAACTGTGCCATTCCCCATGTCCCACCTATTGCCCAGGCTAGCCTTTGGTCGTGGCACAAGGGGTGGTATTAGTTACTTTTCTGGTTACCGTAATGTGTTGAAAACGACTGAAGAAGGAAGAAATGAGTTGATTTTGGATCACAGTTTGAGGGTACAGCTCACCATGGGGGTAGGGTAGGTGACTCCGTTGGTCGTATTGAATCCCCAGACCGGAAGCAGAGAGATGAATGCTGGAGCTCGGTTCATTTCTCCTTTTTATTCAGCCAAGGATGCCAGGGAATGCCATCCATATCCAGGGTGGGTCTTCCTTCCTCTGTTCCACCTCCTTGGAAGCACTTGCATGCGTACACCCCAAGGTGTGTCTCCTAGGTGATTCCAAATTCCGGTGGAGCAGATGATCAAGAACAACCGAGCAGACGCTAACAGTCTGCTCCTTTGAAGATGTCCCAACCTCGTGGGTGACTTTTCAGAGCTGAGTGTGTAACTCCAGGTGGATTGCTAGTTTCTCCTCTTTGGTTTTGCCTCCGGCTCCTCTTGTCTCTTATGACAAGAGACAAGTCAATCCCAGCTATTGAGGAGGCTGAGGCAGGAGGATTAAAACTTCAGGGCATGCCTGGGCTACAGAGTGAGTTCAAGGCTAGTTGGATAACTAAGTAAGATGATGTCTAGAAATTTAAAAATAGAAAAGGAGCTGGGGTCATGGCTCAGTGGTAGAGCACTTGCCTAGTATGTATGATGCACTGGGTACAATCTCAGCACCACACCACACACACAGCACACCGCACCACACCACACCATGCCAAACCAGTCACCTAGAAGTATAATGCCTGTGGATTCCTACCCACCTCCAGTCTCCCATCTCAGGCATTTTCCATGGCAAAAACCAGATTAAGGCTTACTTTTTAGCTGACACCCACGGTTTCCTCCAAGGCCCACTTTTTGTGTGTGTTCTATAGGTTTTAAGAATAGTGACATAGAATTACTATTGTAATGTCAAATGGAAGAGCTTCCCTACCCTAAAAATCCCTCTGGTGGAGGCTGAGGCTCAGCAGTAAAGCACTGTCTGAGCGTGCTGAGGCTAGTGTTCAACCCCAGAACTTGGAAGGAAGGAAGGAAGGAAGGAAGGAAGGAAGGAAGGAAGGAAGGAAGGAAAGAAGGAAGGAAGGAAGGGAGGAAGGGAGGAAGGAAGGAAGGAAGAGAAACAAACAAACAGAGTCTATCTTAAACCTGGTACAGTGTCTCATACCCTTTAATCCTGGCACTTGGAAGGCAAAGGCAGGCAGGTCTCTGTGAGTTCAAGACCAGAGCTACATAATGAGACCATAGCTTAAAAGAAAATAAATAAATAAATAGCTCGCCTTTGACTGGGCATAGCTCTGACAACCCAAGGGATGACTTGGACAAGTGCAGCTTGATTTGGGGAGCAGAGATTGGCTAATGCCCCTGTCTCCACACCCTGCCTGACAAGCTCCTGTCTCTAAGTCTCTGGCAGAGCTGATGAGGACCTGGCTTGAGAGAGACAAGTGAATTAAAGCAGCAGGGCGATGTGTACTCCGAGAAACAAGCACAGAAATGCCAGACTCCAGAAAAGCATGGGCCGTGTGTGCCGCGTCCCCGATCTTACAGGATTCTGGCCATGTGTTCTGCTGCAGTCTGGCACTCTCAAGAGCTAAGCATCAGTTTGTGGTGAGGCAGTTACTCTGGTAGGATCTGGAGAACTATCTCCACTACAGTTTTAAATGTGGTTGCTTTATCTTCCTTGTCCGGGAGCCTCATGCCCTGTGTATGAATTACATTATCTCCACAGCCAACAGCAGTACCTTAAAAGATGCTCAGTAAAACTTGTTCAGTGACCCACGCCTTTAACAACTCTATGGGGAAGAGACAAGTGGTTCTCTGTGAGTTTGAGGGCAGCCTGGTCTGCAGAGTGAGTTTCAGGACAGTCAGGGCTTTATAGAGAAACTCTGTCTCAAATAAAACAAAAAAAATTTTTTAAAAAGAAAAACCCTGTTTTTGTTGTTGTCCAATGGATGATTCTGGGGTCTAAGTTATAGAGAACAGAATATGTAAGTGTCATAGTCCCACAGAAGGAAGCACTCCAAGATCTAGAGGGTAGACAAAACCCAGGAGCCAACAATGGCTGCCTGTAGCCCTAGATAAGATGTAATTTTGCTGGGAGTCTGTCAGCCTTACAAAGCAGGGTGTTTGGGACCACACAGAGAGTATCTATTGACCCCCGCCCAAAGCCAGGCTGATGTTGTTGGTCCTAAGTTGCTTCCTTGGCAATGGAAGACTTTCTGCAGCAATCTCTTACGGCAAGAGACAGTTTATAAGAGTCTCTGTGGTGTGGAAAGCTCTGGGGACAAACTGCTAGCTATCAGGACCTGCCAAGGTCTCAGATCCTTAGGTCTGCCCCTTCCTCCATCTCATCTCTTCAGCCCTCTCTCCATTTGTCTTCTTCCTGGTCCTCTTCTTTACCATCTCTTTATTTTTTGTTTGTTTGTTTGTTTGTTTGTTTTCTAAGTCAGGGTGTCATTGTGTAACCCTGGCTGTCTTGAAACTAACTCTGTAGACCACGCTGGCCTCAAACTGGCAGAGATCCACCATTCTCTGCCTACGGAGTGCTGGGATTAAAGGTGTATGCCTCTATCACCTGGCTATCTTTTTTACTTTTATTTGTCTGTGTGTTTTGTCACCATGTATATGTACCTACACAGGCCAGAAGAGGGCATCAGATCATCAGATTCCCCTAGAACTGATCTTAGATGGATACGAGCTGTCACATGGGTCTATCTCCAGCCCTCTGGAAGAGCAACCAACTCTCCAGTTCAGAGGTTTAGTCCATTGTCATCATGACTGGAAGCATGGCAGCATGCAGGCGGATATGGTGTTGGAGAATAGCTGAGAGTTCTACATCTGGATCTGCAGGCAAAAAGAATGACACAGGGCTTGGCTTGGACATTTGAAACCCCAAAGCCCACCTCTACTGACATACTTTCTCCAACAAAGTTGCACCTATTCCAACAGGGCCACACCTCCTTATCCCTGTCAAGTAGTACCACCCCCTAATGAATAAGTGTCCAAATATATGAGCCTACGGGGGCCATTCCTATTCAAACCACAACTATGGTTATTTTCAATAATAGATTATATTTTCCGTATGACCACAGAGAACTAAGGAAAAAGACATACTGAGTTTTCAGATGCACTGGCACAGTCCTGTGGGACAATAGAGAGCAGACACATCTATTCTCTAGTTCCAGGGCTGGTGCAGAACGCAGCCACAGATGTGATTGGTCAGACCCTGGGATCAGGGCTCCTAAGGAACTGACCCAATGAAGGGTGTGGGATCTGCAGGCCAGAGCAGAGGCCCCTTCCTGGGACACAGTACCGAGAAACAGGCAGGGTCCTGGCTCCATCTTAACAAACCCCTTCATACACCTTCCTTGCCTGCCCAGTGACACAGGCTTTCAGGGTTGAATCCCAACACCAGTTGCATTTCAGGGATCCTGTATGGCACCATGACCATGGAGCTGGGAGGTAAAGTGACCATCGAGTGTGAGAAGAACAACCTCCAAGCTGAGCTGGACTTCAAGCTCAAGGTAATGTGTGCAGCTTGTGGGAGGGAGTGCCTGGAGCTCAGGTGGGGATCCCCTCCCTCCGCGTCAGGCAAAGTGCCCCAAACAAGAACAACTGGGGAAGAAGGCTTTGCATCCCCGTAAGTCAGACAAGACCAGAGAGAGAAAGGGGTTGCCCACAGGCCACACAGCACAACCTGCAGGCCTAAGTCTCATTGTCCTATCCTAATGGTGGCAGACTCTATAGGTTTGGGTCCAGACGGAGGCACTGGAGTGAGGGCATCTTTCTCTAGCAGTGAGGGCATCTTTCTCTAGCAGTGAACCTCTTCTGGTCCTCTGAGGATGCGCCTCTGGGTAGAGCTCCCTCCTCCCCCGCTCATTGGTTTCCATCTGCTCTTGCAGCCTTTCTTTGGGAGCAGCACCAGCATCAACCAGATTTCTGGGAAGATCACATCAGGGGAGGAAGTCCTGGCACGCCTCACTGGACACTGGGTAAGACGTCATCCCCTAGGGAGAGCCTAGCTGGACCCTAGGGTGGTCACCAACTGGGCCAGCAGCTCTGATGCTGCCATGCCACCTGGGGCAGGACAGAGATGTATTTATCAAGGAAGAGGGCAGTGGAGGCACCGAGCTCTTCTGGACTCCGAGTGAGGAGGTCCGCAGGCAGCGGCTGAAGCGGCACACGGTGCTGTTGGAAGAGCAGAGTGAACTGGAGTCTGAGAGGTGAGGCCCTGTACCCAGGAGCCCTGCTGACCACAGACGGTGATGGCCAGGTGGAGGGTTGTCAGGGCCACGATGCTGGGAGCACATTCTAGGATATCTTTGGCAAGGACAGTCCCAGAATAGATCCCTCATGCCAGATCACCTGTCCTGCTAGGGACAGCTGGTGGGAGAGGGCCCCATCACTGCCAACAAGTAGATCCCTGCACATAACAGGCAGGAGTCCAGCTTAGAAAAATCCAGTTCATACTGTAGAATCAAGACCTGGGGGACACAGGCTTCCTGCAAGATAGCCAGCCCTTTGTCACTGAAGGCATCCAAGCAGGGGACACCCTAAGCCCCCCCTCCAATCTAGAGGCAATCGATTCTGAGCTGCCAATGAATGGAGCTGCCCTGCTCTGAGCTCATTGGTCCTCTGACCCGCAGGCTCTGGCAGCATGTCACCAGGGCCATCTGTGAGGGTGACCAGCACAAAGCCACACAGGAGAAGTGTGTGCTGGAAGAGGCACAGCGGCAGCGTGCCCGTGAGCACCAGCAGAGCCTCACTCCATGGAAGCCACAGTTGTTCTTCCTGGACCCACTCACTCAGGAATGGCACTACAGATATGAGGAGTGAGTAGCAGGTGGCCTGGGGCCTGTGTGGTGGGGTGGGAGCTTGCAGACTGAGTCTACTGCGCCTGCCTTGATTTGAAGAGGCCATGGGATCTTTAATCTCCTCTCCCTGCCTTCAGTAATACCTTAGGGATGAGGCATAAGGAGGGGTGGTCAGATAGACCCCCAAGCCTTCCTTGTAACCCCTGAATAGTGGTTATCCCCTGGGTTACCATGAGAAGCTGAGGTCTAGGCTAGGACAGAACCCACTCCCATAAGGGTCATCACCTTTACTGATGGACACTATCTGGACCCTCCAGCCTCAGCCCCTGGGACCCGCTGAAGGACATTGCCCAATATGAGCAAGATGGGATTCTTCACACTCTACAGAGGGAGACTATGTCTGGCCAGACAACCTTCCTGGGGAGTCCCGAGTCCAGGCACAAGGTCAGTTCCCCTTTCCAAGGCTCCAGCCCAGGCTTGATCTCAACTATGGATATGGCCACCCTGAGAACCTCATATCCTCCGCCTGGCCTTCCTCCCTCAGTGCCCATCTCTGTGATATCTCAAACCCTACCTGGCAGTGGACCTTCGCTGTCACCAGACTCCTTCCTCATTGCTCCTTTTTCCTTTCCAGTGGGGAACCCGAGATGCAAAATACTTGGTTCATGGCCACCCTGGGCCTCCCAGTTTGAGACTCTGTGCCAGCCTATCACCTCCTGAAGTCACTTTGTCCCCTTCTATAGCTAAAGAAACCCAGGCTCAAGCTAGCCTAGGGAAGAGGAGGAAAAGCCAACATCCATCCCTGCCTAGGGCTGGGAAAAGCAGGAGGGATGTCAAAGGGTTGGGGGAACTCCAGGAGATAGAGGGAAGGCAATGTCCGGACACAAGGTGGGACTATGAATTGCTCTGCCGGGTGGGCCTAGCCACAGGCTCTGGGTTCCAGATGTGAATAGCACTGGCCATGTGCCAACCAGGTGGCAGAGCTGGCTGGCCCTCATTCCTCCAGAGGAAGTCAACCGTTCTATGTTCCTGATAGGAAACCGAGGCCACTGAGATGGAATGGCTGCAGTTCAGGCCAGGTGGAAGTTCAAACCACCTGTGTCCAACTGCAAAGCCTCAGCTCTGTCCTCTGCCCACTGCCCTACTCTAGTGCATCCTGACATGAACGGGACACCATGTCCCCAAAGGGCCCATGGGAGAAGACACTAAGTATCATAATTTCATCTCTTTACAGAGGCCTAGTTCTGATCGGCGGCTCCGCAAAGCCAGTGATCAGCCCTCTGGCCATAGCCAGGTCACTGAGAGCAGTGGCTCCACACCTGAGTCCTGCCCAGACCTCTCTGATGAGGACTTTGTTCCTGGTAAGTGGCTCCTAGAGTTTTATGCATGCTAGGTAAGTCCTGGCCCTGGCTAGTGAACACTTTGGACCTTGACTAGCAGGGGGGACAGAAGGAGAGAGCTGGTCCCTGCCTGCAGCCCCTCTGCAGGATAGGAAGGGCCAGGAAGCACCTTTCAGAGATGAACACACGGGGGCAGGTATTCTCATAATGCATCTTTGCTCATCCTACCCAGCCCTCTCCCTAAAAGATCTGCCTTCTCAGAGGAGGCAGTCAGGCCTGATGAGGGCTGTAGCCAGGACTTGGGGAAGAGAAGAGACTACTAGGCATGTTGCTCAGTGATAGAATGCCTGTCTAGCACATAAGTAGGCCTGGGTTCAGTTCCAGCACAACATAAACCCAGCATGGTGGTACACACCTATAACCCAGCATTCCAGAGGTCACAGGAGAGATGAAGAGTTAAGGTCATCTTCTGCTACTAAGTTCAAGGTCAGCCTCACATACTTGAAACCTACTCTCAAAAATGGGATGGGGAGGAAGCAGTCCAAGGCTAGGATCTTCCTGAGCTGCAAGGATGATGTGAGAGGTTGGTTGGACATTGTCCATTGTCCAGCCCCTGACCCTACCTCTGCCTCTGCCTCTGCCCCTGCCCCTGCCCCTGCCCCTGCCTTTGCCCTGGTGGGACTTTTTGCTCCTTTGCTCTTACTGTGCAAGAAGAGGAGAAACCTATGTCTGCCTACATTGTCCCCACATCTGCAGTGGATCCTCCATGCCTTGGTGACTCCCCTCTAAGGCTTACAAGCTAACTGAGCCTGCATCCTCTCCTAACCTTTCCCTGTCTCTCTTGGGTCTGTGTCTGACTCCTGAGGGTGGTAAATCAGGAGCTGTGTTTCAGCCAGGACATCCCAACTTACCCTGATCTGTTTCTCCCTGCTGTCTCCATCCTGGACATTCAGGTAGTGAGAGCCCATGTCCTCGGTGCAGGCGAGAGGTACATCAGCTAAGGATGCTACAAGAGGCAGTGCTGTCCATTCAGGAAGCTCAGCAAGAGCTGCATAGGTAAGAACATGGTGGGTGGAGGGAGCTGCCAGCATAGGACACCACAGCCCTCATGGAGGTGCCATTGAGCACAGGCGAGGAGCTTAGAAGAATGTACAGGGCCCCGGAGTTCCTCGGGGCCAGGGAAGCCTCCCAGGTGTGAAAGCAGGTAGCAGCCCTCCCAAACACCTCAGGCTCCCTGTAGCTCACCAGCACCCTGCATAGAGGGTCCTCAAAGCAAAGGGAGTGCCTGGAAACCACACTATGTGACCTCAGTGGATTTCCCATCAGCACACAGTATCACGTGAGGGCGTCATATGCCAACCCACTTGCTTCTCTGTAAAATGGGTTCATAGCAGACAAGAGGATCAAGGGAGCAGAATAGGGAGGATGTGGAGACTGAGCTTTGTGCCCATCCTCCAGACACCCCATGACTGATATCGTACTTGACTGAGATTCCTTTCCAGGTCTTGCCTAGAGGATTGACTGGTAGAGACATGGAGCTGGAAGGAAATGAGTCAGAGCTGGGGCACCCAGGAGGGTGGAGACAGGAGTAGAATGTGGTTGTGAACATCCTGGGTCAGGTAGGCTCCAGGCAGGCAGAGGTTTAGATGCCTGAGTGTACGTTGGCTGAAGTCAACTGCTGTTGGTTTGGACAATGGGAAGTCTGCTGGCTAGAGGCCCTTTGTCTGTGCAGTGACCTGAAGGGAGGAGGTGGAGTGACAAGACCCTAGGGCCTTGACAAGACCCAGAGAGCCTGGAGTCAGTGTACGAGGCCAGAGATGATACCCTGGCCCCAGGAAAGGTGATGACTCTGCCAACCTTGCAGCAACCCCATGCCAGGTGCCAGTTTTTCCTGTTTTCCCACGTCACAGTGTCCTCTAGAGATCTAAAAATAGCCTCATTAATTCACGGGAGAATGTGTAGAAAATCGACTTACAGTCAGAAGCAAAGGGTGTGGGAGACGATTGGAACATGACATCTTTCGGTGGACTGGACTTGTCTTGTGCTTTGCCTGCAGATGGCCATCAGTGAAGCCTTGGGTCTCAACCCTGTTTGCTGGCCCTGTTTGCTTTTCCTACTGCAGTCACATAAATTATATCAGCTAATGAGAGTGGGGATTCTAGGGTCTCTGGAGTTCTTCTAATGCCACAGTGGGGAGCCCCAAACCCAGAAGGCTGACCCAGGGCTAATGAGGTGTGAAGTGAGCCGTGCCTGCTGCAGAAGGAGCACCTCCCTGGAGGTGCTCGCCCAGACTTCTAGGAATCCTTAAGTCAATCCAGGTTGACCCCTCTAGTCAGTGTCTCAACAATACAGTCACGTGTCTTTCAAGCTGCTCCTTTCCCAAGGTGTGGGGGCAAAGAAAGGGAAACCTGGTACCCCACCCCCAAAACGACTTCTGCACCCAGAGTCCAGACTTGGTGGTCTTGTTCCTATGTCCCTGGTTGACACACAGCCTAGGATCCAGCAAGACACTGAGTGTGTCTGGAAGCTGTAATCTAAGATGGAAGTTTCAGGCCTGGCTCTTCCCAGTGCCCCGTCCTTGGCTTGCAGACATGGTCATCCTCTGTGTGCCTCTGACTTGATCCCTTCTTCTTAGGATTCCAGTCTAGATTAAAGGCCCACCCCAGTGAGCCTTTTAATGTGGCCACATCTTCAGAGATCTTTTCTCCAAATAGTCTAGTGGTCAGGACTTCAACACGGGTTTGAAGAAGTGGACACCGTTCACCATCACCCCAGGGCTGGCAGGAAGGATACTAGAGGCCTAGTCTCCAAGCCCAGATCCTCCTGTCCCACAATTGACACACAGGAAGTGCAGCCCTGGGACCCCTCTCCCTAAGGAGTTCCCATGCACACTTCCCAGCTGGCAGACATGCCACCTTGTCCCAGACTAGTCTATCAGAGGGGAAGGTGATCATGCTGGTGGTGACACAGCCTCTGTCCCTTTCATTCCAGGCACCTTTCAGCCATGTTAAGCTCCGCAGTGCGTGCTGGGCAGGCACCGGCCCCCAGTCTCCTTCAGAATCCCCGCTCCTGGTTCCTGCTCTGCATCTTCCTGACATGTCAGCTATTCATTAACTATATCCTCAAATAAGAACCCTTGGGATCAGCAAGGTGATGCCTGTAGAACTCCCTCCTAGGCACCCAGCACTTTACACCGGCCTGCGGAGGCAGTGGGACCCACATGCATGGCCACTGGGACAGCAGTGTCCTCGTACAAGAGGATGACAGGTGGGGCCTGGGGCTATGAGGGTGCTCGGACTCCAGCTGTAGGACCCTCCAGGGAGCACTGGCCTCTCCTACAGAGCCCTCCACCTAGCACCGGCCTTAACGCTAAAGCCAAATGCAGTTTCTGCCCTTCAGTGTGCCCCTGGTAATCTCAAGATGCCCCTTCCAAGCCAGCCCCCACTCGCCATATGGCATCAGATCTGGGGTCAGGAGGGCCTGTGCAGGCTTTGAACAGCCACTTGCCACAGCACAGGAGAAAGAGAAGTTTCCAGGAGCAGCAGGAAGGAAGACTCCAGGATTCCCCAGGGCTCGTTGGGTGATAATGTTGACTTCTGGACAGTCTGCCCGCCTCATGCTCACACAAGCATGGACAGGCTGTAGCTACTCTGGTGAAAACACTGGGACTTTTATCCTGTTATTAAGCTGCTTCCACAGAAGCCTGTCCAGATAGTTCTCTCACATCTGCCCTATAGCCAGAGGAGCCCGCCTGTGCCGGAGGAGTGCCCTGGCCAACTGCAATGTGAGCTTGTAAGCAAGAGAAGTGCCCAGGGGCTGACCCCAAAGGCCAGGGAGGCTCAAGCTTGCCACTTTCCATGACCAATAGTCTTCCCATTCTGTTGACATTCTGACTACATATAATTGCAATATTTGAGGCAGCTGTGTGCAGTGAACAGCCTCTGCATCCAGCCCCTGACCCTATGTGGATGATGCTTTGTGCGTTCGTGCGTGTGTGTGTGTGTGTGTGTGTGTGTGTGTGTGTGTGTGTGGGCACCTACTCGTACTCACATTTGGAGCCTTAATACTTAGTTGGTGCCACCTCCACTGTATCTGATCCTTTCATTTTACAAGTTTTGTATCCATTTCTCTTTCTCCTTCCCCAACCTGGGGGTATGTCTGCTCCATGCCTTGAAATAAATGGAAATACATGTATATTCTCTTTTGGGGGAGTCCTTAGGAACAAGGAGTAACTTCTAGGGAGATGGAAAAGCAGTGTAATGGGGCTGTCTTGAGCTGGAGGTGCCAAGTGAGGGATCCAGAAGGTGGGTGCAGGTTCACGGTGTTGAGTGAGAAGATAGCCCACCTGGAACCATTGGGAGCTGGAGTCCCATCAGCCAGCCAGTGAGCAACTGTGGGCATGGGAGGGATGTGGCCTGCCAAGGCACTCCAGGGAGCTACTAGGACTAGGCAAGGGAGGGAAAGGATGGGGCCCATTTCTTTAAGTAAGGGAGACACTCAGACTGGGCAGCCTGCTGTAGCCAACACGGTCTTGCTGAAATGCTTAAGCGTCTGTATTCTGAGATAGCTCTGAGGCATCCAGAATATCCCTTGGCATCTGACAACACACCCCACACCACCTCAAAGGGAAGCTGTACCCCCCTCAACAACACATGGAAGATAGCAAGAAACCAGAGGGAATGAAGGTGGCCAAACAACACCCATGAGAGGGGACCCCCAAGGATGCCTTCCCACCTCGGGTGTCAGGAGAGGGTGAGATAAAGAAGAGCCAAGTGGCTGTACCCACCCCAGGACTCCTCTAGAGGACCCTGTTCCTGGAGCCTCCATAAAGTAGCCAGTGACCCTGGAGCATGGATGCCTGCAAGTGGCCATTTTCTACCTCAGACATCTCTGTCTCCAGTGTAGACAGGAAGCTCTGAACCCCTCACCTTCTCTCCTGCACCCTGGCCCATGCAGAACTAGGTCCTGTCTCTCGCCACACCATCATCTGATGGATGATGTCATGAATTCTCTTTTTTCCGGTTTCACGGTCCCTTGTCAACCTCCATTACTTTCTTGCACACTAACCTAAAGGGCGTGGCTATATCTCTTGCCTTCCTCTGGCAGCTGCCAAGGCTTACAGCTTGCCTGCTCCATTGTTTTTCTCACAGACCTTCATAAAATGGTTGTGGAATGCCTTTCTGAATCCACCTAGAAAAAGACACTGCAATAAACAGGTAACTGCCTTGACTGCTAGATAAGAAGTCATCTGTACCCTGGATTTGGTCCAGCAAGGAAAGGACAGAAAGGTACTGAGTCAAGCTAGTTCCGCCGACAGAGTGATAGGCCCACCCAGTCCCAAAGGTTGAGGCCAGGCAGAGTATCCAGCTAAGCTTTGAAGGCCCATCTGCTCACAGAGTCCAGCTCATTTTTACATGCCCGGGGCCTGTCTCTCCATGGCTGCTACTGCAGGAGGGCGACCATGCCTATGAGGCTGGAGATAGCAGAGAGGGAGAGAATCAGGGTCGGAACTCCTGGAGGACAAGGCTGAGAGGGAGGTCCCTGTGAGCTGAACCTGTACCCCAGGACCCCTGCAGCAGAATGCCCAAGAATTGCTGAAGAAGAGAAAGATGCCTGGAGGAGGAGGAGCTGAAGCTTGGTGATCTTCCTGAGAGTTCCTGTGGGGCTGGTCTTGGATCAGGCTGAGATTCAGGCAGGAGTGTTGGGGGCTTGAGAGTGGGTGAGAATACTTGAGGCCTCAGATGTGGTAGCACATGCCTGTATCCCTAACACTTGGGTCAGGAGGCAGAGGCAGGCTGAGCTTGATCTGTAGACCAGGCTGGCCTGGAACTCAAAGATTCTCTTCCCTAGGTCTGGGACAAAAGGTGTGCACCACCAGCCACCACTGCCTGGCCTGTGGTTTCACCTTTATGTGGGTTCTGGGGATTGAACTCTGGTCTTAAGGTTTGGACAGCAAGTGCCTTTATCTGCCAAACAAGAGCAGTAACTACTCTTGACTTCAGAGTCTTACAGATTCTCCCAAAGAGACTCCTCAGGAGCCTCTCTCCAGCTCCTAAGGTTTCTCTTTCTAAATCTTTTATACAGTGGTGTTGAGAGATTGTCATAGTTAGCTTCCATTGTCTACTGGACACAACCTAGTCACCTGAGAAGAGGGAACCTTGGCTGAGGAATTGTCTCCATCCTATTAACCTATGCACATATCTCATAGGACATTTTCTTGACTAATATAGGATGCTCCAGACAACATGGGTGGTGCTACCCCTGGGCTGGTGGTCCTGGGTTGTATAAAAAAGTAGACTGAGCAAACCATGAGGAATAAGCCAGTAAACGGTGTTCCTCCAAGACTTCTGCTTGAGTTCCTGCCTCCAGGTTCCTGCCCTGCTCATCCTGCCCTGGTCTTCCTCCATGAAGGAATGTGACCTGTAAACCTAATAAACTCTTTCTCCTCAAGTTGCTTTTGATCGTGGCTTTTATCACAGCAAAAGGCAAACTAGAACAGATTTTTCTGTCACATGGGAGCTGTGGGTGTTGGTATACAATTTGTATATAAACATATTTGAAGATGTTGAAAAACTTGTAAAGATTTCCAATGAGTCCCACCGAGCTGTATCTGTAAGAGACTGGTTGACTTGTGACAACACAGTGTATGTCATCTGCCCAGAGATGGACAGGATGCCAATGTGCTTTCATCCTAAGGATGTTTCCCATTGAATGTGCCACTACATAAAAATGAGCACAAAGGAGAAGAGCTCCAAACTGGACCCACAGGCCACACTACCTGGCTTTGCCATACCATTCCTTGAGTTCTTGTCCCAGCTCAAGAGCCACCCTCCCCTCCCGAGGCCTTCCCTTTGCCTTGTAGCCTTTAATTGCTGTGTGATTAAACATTACTAGATCAGCACTGCAGAAATGGCAAAAAAACAAAAAAGCAAAAAAACCAGAATCCTCACATATTCCCAAGCAGCAAGCTGGACGTATCCCAAGAAGAGCTGTCACAGGTACACATTACAATATACATATATGCATATGAGCTGTTACATGTACATATTACAATAGATAATACATCTACTCTGGGGTGAGAAGATTCTTCTGGTATTGAACCAGCCCCACTCTTCTATTGTGGGCACCCTTCATCTCTGCAGGAAGACCATCAAGGGTCACTGGACTCATGAGAATGTCATCCAACTGCCTTGACCCATTAGGGACAAGTATGGAAGTCCTGGAACAGCATGACATCCCACCATCCCACTTTAAAGAGCAAGGGTAGAGATGGCTGGAGAGATGACTCAGCCATTAAGAGGATATGCTGCCCTTGCAGAGGACCCCAGTTTGATCTCCAGACTCACATCAGGCAACTTACAACCACATGTATCTCCAGCTATTGAGGACATGTCACCTCATACACACACACACACACACACACACACACACACACACACACACACACACTTTAAAAAAAGAAGGTCCTGGGCCACAAATCTCTAGCCCGAGGTAGACAGACCTCTTCCTTTCACCTCCCCTCCCCATGCAGAGTGGGACAAGGCAGATCTGGAATGTGTGTGCAGAAAAGGAAGGCCACTAGCCTGCCCCTGCTCCCAAGCTACTCATAGTCTGGTGGGACAACAACATTCACAAGTGGACACTCCTCTCCAATTCCTTTCCTTCACTTTCCCTCTGCTTCCCAAGGGTGGGAGACAGTTCAGAGTGTTGAATTAACCTCAAGGGAATGGTCAAGCTTTCGAAGGACACTTGTTTGTGTTTTGATTTGGTTTATTCCTGAGCAGACACCAAGTCTGAGGGAAGACAAGAGATAGAAGGCCATCAGGCTGGTCAAAGAGTTGGCTCCTCCCACTGCCCAGCCTAGGTGAGGGTGGATGGGAACACGCCCCACTTGGGACAGCCAATGAAATCCAGGTCTCTGAGTTCTCCCTCATTTTAAAGAGAAAGTGGCATTGGAAGGGAGGTGGATGGGGCTGGTAGTGGACGACCTTTTCTAATACCTGGAGGAGGCAGGTGGAACAGACAAACCAACCATCTTAGACCCAAGTTCCCCAGAGAATGAGCGTTTTACTTCCTGTGTCAAGGAGATTTGCCTTAAATGTCCTGTGTCCCATGAGCTCTGATTGGCACACCCAGTGGAGGTAAACACAGTGAAAGGAAGAAGAGATGAGGGACTCACAGTCTAGGGAAGTTCATACAGGGCTTCCCCCTCCCTCTCCCCCCCCCCCAGTACTGGGAGAGTGTCGACCAGTCTTGGGTACTTTGAGGTTCTCAGAGTCAGCGGGTCCCACACAGCCCCTCAGACCCTGACAGTGAAGCTTTCTTCAGCTGCTGCTCCAGAACACAGACCAATGACCACTCACAGGAACGCGACACGAGTAGAATTACTTCAAACTTCCCGGTGTTGAGCTAAGACCACTGTGTGCTGCTGTGGCTTTTCTCCCTCTCTTTTTTCCCATCCCTTTCATTACGGCATAATGGAAAAAACGAAGGCAGAGTATCCAACTTTAGCTTGCTGCTTACAACAAATATGATTCTGTTAATACCTTCACAGGTATTTAAAGTTACATTTGTATTTATAGAAAACTAGATATTACCGAGCACTGAAGGCGGTGGGAGGCGTGAGTGGTGGCGCTGGACCCGCTCATGAGACTGGGCAACCGTACAAAAGGAGGATAGGCGTGGCTACTACATCAGCTTTGAAATGGAAAGGGCTCCTCCCGCTGAGCCCCGGCGTGCTTTCACACAGCCATGACTGGTTTCCGCGGGTCGCTTTCCAATCTGGGTCGCTGGTTCTTTTTGCTGCAGCAGCTGCTGAATCTGCCCTTGCAGGTGAGTAGATACGGCCCTGGGGAGCTGAGATTCGCGTCTGGGCACTGGATCCCCGGGGTTCAGAGGAAAGCTACCGCCGGCGGTGAACTGGTCGCGGGCTGTGCAGCATGACAGGGTCAGCCTCGGAACGTCGCTTACTCTTAAGTGGTCAAGAGCTGGGAGAGGGGATGGGGGGGGGGGCCTGGAGCAGAGGCAGGGAAATGACCAAGTGTGCAGACAGGAAAAGGGTGTCCCGTGGTCCGGCCCTGAACGCTGGAACAAGAGGGCCACTCCTCTCCTCTCAGCGGAAAGAGGTCCATGGCAAAGGCGCAAGACTTTCTCCGGATGCTTCCCGTTGCGCACAGGAGTGAGCTCACGCTCTGTGCGCCTCGGATGGGTCCGGCACGGCTGATCTTGCGGAGTAGTACTAACTACTACCAAAGTATCTGTGTGGAAGGAATGGCTATGCCTTTCGTGGGCCTTTCGGATCTCTGTTAAGTTTTCGTCCTGAGATCGCTCCTTGTCACTTTAATAGTAAACTGCAGTTAAACCTAAGTTAGTGGGCAGCTTGAACTACATAACGAGTTCCAGGAGAGCCAGAATTACACACAGAAAGGCTGAAAAGCAAACAAACAAACAAAACTTGACAATCCTGTAAATGACATTTTGGTTACAACCAATTTAACTTTATGTCAATTTTCTTTCATAAGAGTCTTCAAAACCAAAAGCAAGCAGAAAAAGATGTATGGTTCTTTTTTTTTTTTTCAGATAGACAAAGTTTCTTTTTAATTGAGTACTTCATTCATACATTCACCTGTTGGCTTCTGCTCTGGAAGCAGCTAGGTCCCCACCTCAGTATCACAACTGAGTGAACATGGGCCCCAAACCAGGGCTCCCAGAACAGCAAAACAAGAAACTGCAAACCCAGCCTCTCCTTTCACTTAAGAAGGACTGGTTGCCGCTGGAAACTGTAGGCATTGGAGCCTGGACTGCAAACGCAAAAATCAGAAACTTATCTGTCAGGAATGACGCAGCAGCCCCATGCACTCCAGCAAGCACCTGACCACCAGCCTCTTCCAGTAAGAATGGACCGCATTCTTAAAGGAGTTTTGGCATCTATTTACTTAATTTCCCAAAGAGGTGTAAAGTCTACCAAAAGGAATACAATGGATCAGAATAGATTAGCTTTCTCATGATAAACTTTCCTGAGTAACAACTTTTGGTTGCTGAGAAGCCTCAGAACATTATTTCAAAGTGACAAAATCCAGGACAATCACAGAGTAGTACATCCAGAATTGGCCTAATGTTTAAGGTAGGTTTATGCAGGACACAGGTGCACACCCGCCCCCCTTTTCTTCAGTGTATACGGCCAAGATCCCTGATCATTAAAATAAGTTATCTTGTATATTACAGTGCACAGAGGGAAAGAACTTTCACAGGGGTGACCAAAAGGCATTGTATAGAAAGTCCCATGGCGAGTGGCAGTCAGGTGCTTGACCCCTGCTCTTTGGCTGCAGAGACCCCAGCTGTCTCCTCCACTGGTTCCACTGGCTTTGCCTCCTCTTCCTCCTCCTCCTCCTCCTCCTCGTCTTGGGGATAGAAGTCCGGGTATTTCTGCATGCACTCTTGCATGGCCGGAACTGGTCTATACAGTCTGATCCCTTGTTATCCTCTGTGCTGTAGTGGAAGCAGGAAAGGACAGGCTTGAACTGCTCCCCACAGGGACCGCTGCCCATTCCCCCAAGACACGGGCAATTCCAGTTAATATCTCCATTAGGCAGTATCAACCCGTGCTCCTCATAGGGACCATTGGGGTCATCAGCCACCAGCTCTGCACTGCTAGGAGTTTCATGGTCTTCTTTGGTCACAAATATGATCCCATCCTTCCCGGCAGTAGGACGTGGCTGTTCCTAACGCTTGCAGCGGGCCAGCAGGCGCACCGCTGTAGCAGATAACCGTTCACACCATGACCTCCCTCGCCTCTCTTTAGTCCTGGCGGGTGGCACTGAGGCCGGCACGAACCCGTCCCCCACAAGGTTTTTGTTTTATAAACTTGTAAAGATATCCGTTTGTGCAACACACTTAGATCTTTAGTTACAACAACAACAAAATAACCCTTGGGTTGTTCTAAAATAACATTTGAGCACTCAGAGACCACTTACATGTAATCGGAGATCTTTAAAACCACCTAGGGGCTGGTTAACAGTACTTTCTTTGCTGTTGCTGAACGGCTTTCGCAGATACCGATTCAGCTTCTGTGGGGATCACTTATGCAACTCAGAGGTGACTTCAAAGTTCACAGAGCTTTGGGCGACTAAAAATAGATTCCACAGGTCCCCACCAGGGGCGGAACCCAGGTTTCATGCCTGCCCAGGCACCGCCTGAGAAGTCTTGGTACTGCATTTTGTCCTCCAGAAATCCCTAGAAACAATCTAGACAATATTAGGTTGTTTTTTTTTTTAAAGGTTGTTGTAAAGAAAAAGTGATGATTGTCTCAAATAATGCCACGAAAAGAAGGTACTTCAAAGAAAGATTGAGGATGAGCTGGACATGGTAGTGCACTCCTTAATTCTAGCAATCGAGAGGTGAGGTAGACAGATGTCTGTGAGTTTGGGGCTAGCCCCGTCTTCATAGTGAATTCTAGAACAGCCAGAACTGTATATGAGACACTGTCCTGTAAAAGTCAAAAATAAGAAGACTGAAGATAACATCTCTTTAAAGATAATAATAAAGAAAACCAGACTATCCTCAAAGAATATTGAAATTAAAAGAAAATTAGGAGGTATGTGTGGGGGTTTTTTTTGTTTGTTTGTTTGTTTTGTTTTGGCCTTTTGAGGCAGGATTTCTCTGTGTAGTCCTGACTGTCCTGCAACTTGCTCTGTAGACCAGGCTGGCCTTGAACTCAGAGATCTGCCTGCTGGGATTAAAAACATGGGCTATAAAGATATTCTAACAAATCCACTGTCTAACCTGTGATCACATCCTTCCTAAATGAAAGTACAAATGAAGCAGGCAAACTTCAGGGGGAAAATAGTATCATCTTCAGGGAAGTGATGCTAATGATGGTGAAGATGATACCAAGATGTAGATATTGAACCTAGGAACCCTAAAAAGAAGACTTCGGCCTGACAAGTCAAAGGCAGAATTCCTGACTGAATAAATGGGCAGAGACTACCAGAAGGAGCTATAGATGGATAGATAGATAGATAGATAGATAGATAGATAGATACTAATCTATGAACCAGAAAATTCTGTGGCCAAGGAGTTTCTCTTGCTGAAGGCTGGAGCTCAGAACCACAAGGAAGGTGAAGAAGCTTGTGAGAATGATGCCAGCTAGCTCTGAGATCCGAGCACAGTGGTAAGGATGAGTGAGGATGGCTCCCATGAATACACAGACAGGTCCTAAGGGTTGCTGCTGTGGAGAATTATTTGCCAGAGTGTGTACCATACAAATGCAAATATAAAGAAGTGAGCCTCAGTGCTCAGTGGGGTTTTTTTGTTTGTTATTGGTTTTGTTTTTAAGAGTTCAATTGATTTGTGTGCTTAGTTTGAGCTCCTTCCTCAAAGCAGGTCACTCAGAGAAGGAAGTGGGGAAGATATAGAATGTGCTGGGAACATATCAACTGTTCTACATGTATTAGTTAATCTCACAATCCTAAGTAGTACATACATTACTATCCCCATTTTACAGATGAGAAAAGTGAGACATGATGATCATAAATCACCTATTTACCTATTAATTAGTGAATCACCTATTAATTTATAGACTCTATTAGCCTGTGTGATATCTTGGATCCACATAGGTTCTTTCAATGATTTTATCAATTATCACCACATCAAGCTTCGGGGTTTTGTTTTTGTTTGTTTGTTTTTGCCTCTGTTTCATGTAGCATGTATCAATATCTGGAGTGCGTAAAAAAAAAAAAAAGTACTGGCTACTCTTGTAGAGTAACATGGCTCAGTTCCCAGCACCCACACATCTGTAATTCTAGTCCCGGGAATCTGATGCCCTCTTCTGGCCTCCTCAGTCACTGCACACACATGGTGTATATGCGTTCAAGCAGGCACACACTCATAAACACAAATATAAACCTTTAAAATCATCTATTGCAGAGCTAGAAATATAGCACACTGCTAATTAATTAGTGCCTAATGTAAGCCCTGGGTTTAATCCTCAGTACTACAATAAAATAAAATAAAATCATGTAATTTCTTTACAATTACTTGAGGCTTTGAGTAATGAAAGACCAAACAAAATTAGATTTTATTATTTTTTGTTTGTTTATTTATTTATTTAAATATTTAATTTTTTTAGGATTTGATTTTATTTTATTTGTATAAGTGTTTCCTATAGGGTTGTTAAGTATGCCACTTGCCTGCAATTCCTGAGAAGGCCAGAGATGGCATCAGATTCTCATGAGCTTGAGTTACAGGTGACTGCAAGCCTCTCACATGGTTGCTGGGAACCAAACTCTGGCCTTTTGCAAGAACTGCATTTGTTTTTGTTTTTGTTTTTTTGTTTTTTTGGGGGGGGGTTGGTCTTGTTTTAAGACAGGGTCTCACTACATAGCCCTGACTATCCTGGAACTCACAGTGATTCACCTTTCTTTGCCTCCTGAATGCTGGGATTAGAGATGTGTGCCACTCTGCCTAGTCAATATATGCCCTTAGCTGCCATCTCTCTGGCCCACGAAACACATCTAAAGCTTTTGGGTACTTAGAGAAATAGTATGTGAAGAAGGTGACTTAAAAGAAAAAACAAGGGGCTAGAGAGATGGCTCAGAGGTTAAGAGCACTGACTGTTCTTCCAGAGGTCTTGAGTTCAATTCCCAGCAACCACATGGTGGCTCACAACCATGTGTAACAGGATCTGATGCCCTCTTCTGGTGTGTCTGAAGACAGCTACAGTGTACTCATATACAGAAAATAATAAACAATTCTTAAAGAAAGAAAACAGAAAACAGAAAAGAAAGCAGAGCTCTCACTCCTTTATCCCTTTGCAAGTTGTTGCAACTGGTGGCTCCATTTGCAGTCCCACCATAGGAAGCAGTCATCAAAGCTTGACGTTTGGATGACAGGATCCTAGTAGGTCACAGTTGTGCTAGAGCATGTGCTTCTGGCTGCTAGAAGTGAACTAGGGATGGGGTGGCCATGATACTGCTGTGCAAACAGCCAGGAGCCACTAGACTTGGCAGGGATGTATTGTGCAACTTTCTCTGGGCAACTGCAGGCTTCAGAGTTTTACAGCATAGCATCAGCAACAGCATAGCACCAGATAGTCCCTGCTGCACTCTGCACAAGGAGGCCCTGCCTTTTCCACCATCATCCAAACCATCTTCTGCAGTTACTAATAAATATAAGCTGCCCCTTGTCCTTTTCCACCCACAGGAAGTTGCTATGCTAGAATCACACTCCTGCGCCCCTGATGAATACTGGTTTAAGGACTTCTGCTGCAAGTCCTGTCCTGCAGGTGAGTTCTTCTTTGGGACCCAATGCCAGAGCATAGACATGGGTGGCCTTTGAAGCACACCAGAGGCTATACAAGATGAGGAGTGTGTGGACCAGGGAGCTCAACTCAGCCACTGCCTACTCTTTCAAACTCTAGGAAGTGCATCCTAACCCAGGTACACAGAGCAGCACTTCCCCCCTCCCCCCCCACCAAAGGAGGCAAGAGCATCCAAGAGCGTTGGTGTAAGTATTCATAGCAAGGCCTCACTAGTGTAGGGTCACCCAACTATCCACCCTGCAAGGCATGAGTTCTATGCCCAGATCCAAATGCACCCAGCTGAGAGGAAGGTTCAGAAAAGAGAGCTGGGAGCGTTAATTTCATCTACTTGTACTTGCCATGGGTGCCAGGGCACCCTCAGTCCCCACTGCCACCACTTCCAATGGGGAAAGTGGAGCTGGAACATCTCAAGTAGTTTGCTGTGGTCACACTCTATCTTGGTGGCAATGTCTGTCCTTTTTCTTATGCTCCCAGCATGCGTCCTGTATCAGGAACCCTGGTTGTATAGTTTTTTCTGGGGAGATGTGAACACCAACTGTTCACTCCAGATAGCAGGAAGTGACATTAATCACTGAGAACAGGCCAAAGAAGAGGTTTACCCGAGTGTGGTGTGGTGAACCATTGAGTTTATTGGGGTTGCTTTCAGGCCCATAGGTGACTAAGGTAACTGCATGTTGTAATATTACCCCAGCATGGGTGACAACTTATTAAAGCTGTATGCCCAAAGCTCTCTGCACAACTTACATGGAGCCAGAGTCTCTTTTCTAGAGATTGTTTAAAGTGTTCTGTGGCTGTGAAAAGAATCCCTGACCACACCTTTTATATAGGAAGGCATTTAATTGGATCTGGATTACAGTTTGAAAAGTTTAGTTCATTATCACAATGGCAGGAAGCCTGACTGAAGGTAGTTCTTGAAATAGATAAAAATGGTGCTGGAGAAATAGCTGAGAGTTCTATGTCCATATCCAAAGGCAACAGAAAAAGACAAACACTGAGCCCTGCTTGGACCCTTGAAACCTCAAAGCCCAGCCACAGTGACACACTTCCTCCAACAAGGCCATACCTCTTAATCCCTTCAAATAGTGTCACTCCCTAGTGACCAAGCACTCAAACATAGGGCCTATGGGACTCCAGCAGGGAGCCAGGAGCTCATTCTACTTACCCCAGGCTAGCTTCGTTCCTATCCACAGTATCCACAGGACTCAGTGTAGCTCAGGGAACCAGCAGGCCTTATAGGTCCTAAAGCAGTTTGACAGCCCAGAGATTATTTTGAACTTGAGCTGAAGATATTAAGCCTACCTAGAGCAACATGGCCCCTTCTCCTTGGAGCAAGGCTGATCCCATCTGCCCTTACCCCCAGGTATGTTTGTCCAGGAGCCCTGCAAGGTCCCCCATACCCAAGGAAAATGTGAGAAGTGTCACCCAGAAACGTTCACGAAGGGTGATAATGGCCTGGACGATTGTATACGTTGCTCCACCTGTGACAGAGGTGAGTATGTGACTGAGCAGAGGAGAAGTAGCTGTGAAGACCAACAATCGAGTCAGAAGCATGTTAGTCCAATACCGGGATGGAGTAGTCATGACTGATGGGTGCAGCCAGAGAGTCCCCACTAACATAAAACTTGTTTCTTACTGATGGGCATGATTGTGCAACATTTAATCCCAGCACACAGGAGGCAGAAGCAGCTGGTCTCTGAGTTGGAGACCACCCTGTTTATACAGTGAGTTCCAGGGCAATTCCAAAAACTACACAGTGAGACCCTGTCTCAAAATCGAACTAAGGCAAAAATTTGTGTGTGCATGCGTGTCTATGTACACATTCCCATGCCACTGAATCATGTTAAACTAAGTGGCAAATACTACAATATCTCCTTCTTCAGCCCTGTCATTTGCATCCACTAAGCACAGAGGTGGAAGCAGGCTGAGTATAGCAGCACATATCTCTTGTCCCAGAGCTCATGAGGCAGATTATAGAAAGGACACTTTAGTGTGCAGCCTAATTGTAGAAATTAGGTTCTGGTTCTTCCTCCCAACTCCATGCTCCCAGAAATAAGACTCGTACTCAAAATATATTTACAAATACCATATAGCTAGGCTCTTCTCTAACTAGATCATAACTTAGAATAATCCACTTTTCTTCGTCTGCATTCTGCCACATGACTGGTTACCCGTGCTCAGGTACCATGTGTCTCCTCACATCTTCCTGGACCAATCTCCTGCCTGTCTCTGTCCCAGAATTCTTTCTCTCTCCTGGTTGTTCCCCCTCCTATTTCCTGCCTAAGCCATGGGCCATTAGACTTACTATTGACAGGCGCCACGTCCATAGAGACATAAGATATTCTCTCTACACAGCCTGATCTATGTTGTGAGTTCTAGGACATCCAGGACTACACAGAGAAATGTTGTCTCAAAACAAAAAAGACAACTGGACAGTTGTGGTTCATGCCTTTAATCCCAGCACTTGGGAGGCAGAGGCAGACAGATTTCTGAGTTCGAGGCCAGCCTGGTCTACAGAGTGAGTTCCAGGACAGCCAGGGCTAAACAGAGAAACCCTGTCTCGAAAAAACAAAAACAAATAAAAGTAAATAATCCAGGGGCATGCAATCCATTCACTGTATGCATTTACAACCTCTCTTGCATTAATAAACTTCTTTTAAAAAAAAAAAGACAGAACCATATTCCACAATCACAGATCCCCTGATACTGTATGACTTCTGCAGAGAGCTGGGCTAAGAGTCCTCTCCTGTGCTTCCTGCTATACTCTGAGAAAGGGCTGTACTCTAAGAAAGGACACTGCTTAGCTTCAGAGAACTGTGAGAGGTGACATTTATAACTTGAGTGTCTGTGGTGCACTGAATTATAGGCACAAGGTTAAAATAGAAGACCCCAATGGGAAAACCATCTTTTTTTATAAGCCGTTAAGTAAGTCTCAATTAAGAGAGGTGTACACCTGAGCCCAGGGACCCACCAGGGGTCTGGGCACATGGTCACTATATGCTCTTCAGAAAACAATAAGGTGATTAAGTAAAGCACCTTCAGAGATGTCTGATGGAGATGGTAGCCTCTGGAGAGGAAACCTTGTGGGGCAGCAGTGGGCCTACAGATCAGGACCACCCCGATGGAGTCCTCAGGGCAGTTCAATGCTATTGCACAGGATGCTGAACAATGGACCTCCCAAGCCATCATCTCAGGTCTGGGTACACCCTGGAGGCTGGAGGATGAGGATACCCCCAGCAGTGCTGTTTAGTACTCAGTACATCTGCTATGGGAATGTGGAGCTTTTACTGGGACACACTGTGCTCCTTTCACGTGAGGGTGGGTCTGTGTGCATATGTGAGGGTTCTCACCTCAACCTGACCCTATTCTTCCCTGGATTGCAGACCAGGAAATGGTGGCTGACTGCTCTGCCACCAGTGACCGGAAATGCAAGTGCCAAACACGTCATTACTACTCTGACCCAGAATCTCCAGAATTCTGCCGCCCATGTACCAAGTAAGTACCACTGTGGCCTGGGTGAGTGGTAGCTTTGTACGTTGCCTGCATAGCCTCTAATGTCCAGGGAGAGGGACAGTCAGTATCATACTTTAGCAGATGACATTGTGGGGTAGAGACTTTGTGGTCTGGGTGGTACAGGACTTTTTTGGGGGGGGGTTGAGACAGGGTTTCTCTGTGTAGCCCTGGCTGTCCTGGAACTCACTCTGTAGACCAGGCTGGCCTTGAACTCAGAAATCTGCCTGTCTCTGCCTCCCAAGTGCTTGCTGGGATTAAACGCAAGCGTCACCACTGCCAGGCCAGGCTTTTTTTTTTTTTTTTGGTACAGGACTTCTTGCTGGAGATCTCCATGGCTAATGTCCCTTGAGAGAAAGTAGACAACACCTGGCAAGGGTCTAGGTTTTCCTGAGTGATGTTTCCCAGATGGGTTTTCGGTGTATTTGGACAGGGTTAAACTGTGTGTGTGTGTGTGTGTGTGTGTGTGTGTGTGTGTGTGTGTGTGTGTGTGTGTGTGTTGGTGGGGGGACTGCTGGGCAAGGTTTGGGGAAATCCTGTGGTTTCACCCCTCAATAAAAGGCAGTTACTCCAGTCAGATGGAGTTGAGCCCTCAGACCACTAGGGGGCGCCAGCACAAGCCACATACCGAGGAGTGTTATTGCTCTGGGGAATATGAAATCTGAATCTCTTGAGAGAGGCTGACAGGCCTCTCCTTTTCCTCACTTCAAGGCCACTAAAGAAGCTATGGACATCAATGGGGGAGGAAAATGCAGTAAATGCTGTGTTTTAAGTGGTAATCACATGATACTGTCTGAGATGCCAGTGGGACTGGTGACAGCTGTGTGGCCAGAACATTGTTTCAGGTCTTGGATCATGATGCGGCCTGATGGAGTATGGAGTGGCATCATGCCTTTCTGGACATTTGCTGCTGATGGCGGGAGGGGTCTGGCAGGAAGAACTGAGGATGTCTCCCTGCAGGTGTCCCCATGGAATCCCTGTCATCCAGGAATGCAGCTCCACAGCTAACACAGTGTGCAGTCAGTCTGCTTCAAGTAAGACAGATTTATTTTTAATTACTATGGCTGTCTTCTTACTGAATGAAAATTTACATACCATAGCATTAACTGTTTCAAAGTGGACATCAAAGTGACACTGAATACCAGCCCTCTATCTGTTACAATATGTCCCCCAAAAATATGTCTCTGTTAGGTCCTGACCCTCCCAGAATGATCAGTGGCCTGGCCTATCTGAATGCTTCACAGAGGTAGAGTCACCCCGTGTATAGCTTTTGTGTCTGGGTCCCTGAGCATCATGTTTTCTTTACATGTATGAGTGTTTTTGCCTGTGCCATGTATGTGCAGGAGGTGTCAAATTACCTGGGACTGGAGTTACAGATGGTTGTGAGCCACCATGTGTGTGCTGGGAACTGAACATGGGTCCTCTGAATCTGAGTGCCTTAACCACTGAGCTACCCAAGCATCATGTATTAAGGTTGATCTAGGCTGAAGCTCTGTCAGGGCCCCATACCTTTCCATGGCTGAATCATCATGTACCACCCACATTGTCTCATTCCTGTGTTAATGGATTTTTAATAATTCCTTATAATACATAGACACTTGTGCCAAACATTCAGTGGGAAAAGGGCAGCCTCTTCAACAACTAATCCTAGCGAAAGAACCTACACCTGTGAAAGAATGAAACTGGAACCTTATTTAACAATGTATGCAAAAATGAGGGCTTGGGCTGAATCTCAGTGGTAGGGTATTATCCTACGTGCATGAAGCCCTAAATTCAATCTCCAGTACTGCCAAAAAATACAATAAATTCAACCGGGACACACTGGTTATGGCCTATAATTCCAGCATTCTGTTCTTGAGTTGACCAAAATATTTCTTGTTTTTTCCACTTTTAGATCCCAGAGACCAGCGATCCCTACTCCTACTGTTACCAGCTGCTCTGAGTGTGCTACTTTTTTGCCATTGATGTCTACCATAAACTAAGAAGATAATGGAGGCAACTCTTTTTTTTTTCAGTGTTTTTGAGACAGGGTTTCTCTGTGTAATTAGCCCTGTCTGTCTTGGACTCACTTTGTAGACCAGGCTGGCCCCGAACTCACAGAGATCTGGACTAAGGCAACTCTAATAAAGGACAACATTTAATTGGGGCTGACTCACAGTTTCAGAGGTTCAGTCCATTATTATCATAGTGGGGAGCATGGCAGTATCTAGGCAATCATGGTGCTAGAGAAGAAACTAAGACTTTTGCATCTTGAGCTGCAGGTAGCAAAAGGAGACTGTGTCCAACTGGGCATAGCTTGAGCATAGGAGACCTCAAAGCCTGTCCCCACAGTGACACACTTCCTCCAACAAAGCCACACCTTCTCCAATAAGATCATACCTCCTAATAGTGCCGTTCCTTGTGGACCAAGCTTTCAGATACATGAGTCTATAGGGACCAAACCTATTCAAACCACCACAGGCATCATTTGCTGTATGAAGCTCTCTAGTGGAGGCCCTTCTTGGGAGTAAGTGACAGTTTAGATGAAGGCAAGTCCTGGGTGTCACATCCAAAAAAACTCAGGAAAATGGAGAACTGTGGTTCCTACTGGCATACCAAAGACCATGCTGGCCTCCAGGCTCACTCAGTACTTGTGACTCTTTTCACCTCACCCCCACCCTAAACCCAGCTTACTGGCTTTCCTTACCCGAGCTTCTCATTCCTGTATAACCCTGCCATTTTGACCATGTGCCTTCTTGGTTCTCCCTCTCCTTTAGTCCTTACTTCTCTTCTACTCTCACTCTCCACCTCCCACCCCTTAAGGCCTGGGTCAGTCTACTGCCCATGTTTAATCTACTACGTTTTCTCCACTCTGGACTCTTCCAAATGCCTCTGGCTATGCTCTCCCTCCTATCTACAATAAAAACCTTCCCCCTAACCATAATTGGAACAGTCTTGTCCTCACTTTATTCATCTGTTACCTGAAACTGGGGAGGAATATGTATGAGCCCCTTCCAAGGGGCTCAACCTCTCCTAGCCAACCCATGCTATTGGTTAGACTACTCCCTACATAGTCTCCTAAGATATGCATGTATGGATCATTTGTTTCTGCAGGCTTCTGCCACCCACCATAGTTGACTCCAAACCTAGAGTTCACCTCGCCAACTGCTTCGCCCCTCTTCCTGCTCTAACCATTTTGGCTAGAGGTGAGGTCAGTGGTCTTGCTCTCATGCCAGGACCAGCTCTCCTGTGATTTCCAGATGAGGAGTGGGGTTAATTCTGCACAGCCCTCAGGCATTAATGTGTCCCCAAGCAGCAGCCCAGACCAGGGATGTCCACCTGGACTTGGGTAGGAGACCCCTGCTACTGCAGGACCAAAGCAGTTACCTACAGGTGCTCCAGCCCAGCCTCACAGACTGCTTCAGCTGGGTCTACACACTCCTACCACTAGATGGCTCCACAGCTTGGACATCATGGAAACAACCAGCTCCTCCCAGATGTGGCCAACTATCCAGCTTTTTGGCGCCCCCCCCCCCCCATGATGTCCCAATGTCAGCAGGAAGAAGTCATAGATGAATAAATATATCACCCCTTAGTTATTTATTATCAACAAAAGACTGGAATGTTTGGTTTCAGACCCCTGGACAAGTTGCTGAGGTGCATATTTTACATACCAAAGCAGACCTGGCCTCCAGGTTCTCCCAGCATCCCTCAGTCCCTGTCTGGTATACCTTGCCCCCAATCCTAACTTTAGACCCCAGGAGCTGGGCTGCCCTGTCCCCCCCCCCAGAGGCTCTTCCCTATATAATGTAGATGCTTTGCTCTCCCTTGCTCTCTCTCCTTCTTTCTCTGCATGTGCACACTTTCTCTTCTCCTTCTCCTTTCTCCCCATTCCTATGGTGACATCCCTGGCCTCTTTCCCTGGAGTCAGGGAACTTACCTGAGAGCAACTTCCCAATAAACCTGTGTTTGATATAATCTAATCTGGCTTGAATTGGCTCATTTTACCAGTGGATAAATAACTTATCAACAGGAAGTATTTCTAACTCTTAAAAAAGCAAAGGGGAGGGTGCGGTTCAGTGCTCACCAATTCCTATGGTAAATTTAGTTAAGGTCTCTTTTGAGGTGAGACTTATTCTTTCTACCTATCCTGTACAAGCAGGGTGATATGCACAGTATACTTTCCAATTAACTCCCAAGGCTCTAGTTATACCTTGTACAACATAAGATATAAATGCTGGTGTACTGTCAAATCCTAAGGAACACCATACCTGGGGATGAGTTCTTCTAAGTGTTTCTTTGCTACTATATGTAAAGTTTTCTTGTTTATCAATAACACTTCAGTCCATCATGAAAGGTGTTTATAAAAACTAGCAAATATCTATCCA
The DNA here is from genome assembly GCA_036184795.1 of Tokudaia tokunoshimensis. Taxonomy (NCBI): domain Eukaryota; kingdom Metazoa; phylum Chordata; class Mammalia; order Rodentia; family Muridae; genus Tokudaia; species Tokudaia tokunoshimensis. The sequence goes on along the minus strand of BTHU01000001.1, from coordinate 120,176,501 downwards.
TATTGACTTGGTTGAATTTCAGTGAAGTTCAATTTCCAATACACCGCTGAAGCATTTCCCTTTCTCTTTTACCCTTGGCACAGGAACTCCCAGTACGGTTGGTTAACCATGAGTCAGGACATCTAGAGACTGTATCTTGCAGAACCTGGTCCAGACCAGGGATATAGTAGTTCCTGTTGAGTAAACTGGTCAATTTAGTCATACCTAGATGCATCCAGTTATGTAATTGTTGCACCAACATCCTTTCAGGATCTAGGGAAGGATTTGTCCCCCGTCACTGATGAAGTGCCATCCTTCCTTGGCAGAGGTGTTGGAGAGCCTTTGAATGGTACCCTCAGACCCTTGGTGACTTCATATAAAGGTCTAGCTAATTCAGCAAATCCAGTAATCCAGAGCCTAGTTTACAGTATCCTGCTGACCTCCAAAGTTCTCTAACTTGACTTTTCATTGATGAGATGGGAATTCCTAACATTGTCTGTTTATGTGATGTGAACAAGGATCTCCTACCTTCCTGGAGGTCAAATCCCAGGCACATGGCCTTCCTGGAGCAGAGTTGGGCCTTCTTAGCAGACACCCTGTATCCCAGCCATTGGAGAGCTTCTAGGAGCCCTTCAGTATATGTGGTGGCTGCAATCTGTAGACCATCCACATATTGGAGTAATGTTACCTGGGAAAACTTCAGTCAGTACTCACCCAGATCTACCTGTGGAGATCTCATCAAAGATGGTAGGAGAGTTTTTGAAACCCTGCAGTACCCAGGTCCAAGCTAGTTGTCTGTTTAAACCATTGTCCAGATCAGTCCATTTAAGGCCAACAGGGGTAGATTTTTAGAGGTCAGGTATACTGAAGAAAGCATCTTTTAAGTACAAGACTGTGTGTGTGTGTGTGTGTGTGTGTGTGTGTATCTGGTGATAGCATACTCAACAGTGTATAAAGGTTAGAAACTGTGGGGTGAATGTCCTCCACCCTTTTGCTGACTTTCCTTAAATCTTATACCAACTGGTAACCTTTTGTCCCTGCTTTCTATATGAGAAAGAGTAGAGTTTAAAAGAAAACAGAATCCCTCTGTGATAGTCCATCTTGATCGCCAATTTGATTGGATTGACAGACACATAGGAGTAGGTGAGAATGCTTCTGGGTGTGTTTGTAAAGCCCTTTCCAGCCAAGCTTACATGGGGTGGAAATGCCTTCCTGGAATTTAGTCAGCACCACATTCAAGCTGAGGGCTTGAATGGTTTAGCAGATGGTTTGAGCTATGGTGGCTGTCTTCCAAGAAACTAGAGGGCTCATGCCCAGGTCCATATTTCAAAAGTGATGGGCTACTAGTAAAGGGCAAGAGAAGCCTACCACTTGCAGCCTGCAAAGAAAACAAAGTGCTAAGTACAGAGAATAGTACACAGGAAAGGAGAACGTTCTAAGCTACCCATCAGCAGCAAAAACAAGGTCTTCGGATTGGATGAGAGGGGACTTAGAAAGGAATAATAGATAGAGGTAGATAAGGCAGTATAGGCCCGTAAAAGATAGCCTGGTTCCTGGTTGAGCTAAGGTTAGAAACCCCAGTGACCCTAAAAGGATGACAGGTATTTTGCCTGGTTCCTGGACACTAGGCTCCTGACATGAGGTCACAGCCCTCCATAGATTTGTGGCCATCAGTTACATAAAGGCAATGCCCCGAGCCCTTCCACAGGTAGAGGATGTGACCACAGGTCACATAGGCTCAAGACAGAACTCCATTTTAATGAGGTACCTAAAGACCTGGAAGACTTAGCCAATGAAGTGTTCCTTCTCAGACACTCTTCCCGGGAAGAGGTATTTAACCTCAGGTCCACCTTGAGAAAGGGGGTACGGTTTTACTCATCCACTTTCCACCATGATAATAAATGTCTTATAACAATGGACTATCTCTTTTCACCAGGATCCACAGTGGGGAGCAATGGATAAGACGTTTGCCTAAAGAGCCACAGCCATCTAATCTTCCGTAGAGGCCTCTCTGTGCTTCCAGCCACGACCACCAAGCCAAGCCAGCCGCAAATGACTTTCCTAGCAGAACCAGCCAAAGCTCCCCTCTTTCCCTGCCTCAGCCCCGAGCTAGATCCAGACCGTCGGCCCCAACTCCATTCTCAGCTCTTCCACAGCTCCCTGCAATGCCTGGGTGCCCAAGAGCCTGAGAACAAGATGGCCCCAGCTTCCTTACAGGCCCGAGGACCCCCCCACCCAAGCCAGCTCTGGCTGTCTCCAGGTCTCAGACTGCCCTCCCCCACTGCTGGAACAGTGTCCCTCAGCTTCCCCCTAGACTGACACCTGCCAGGAGATGGTGTGGGGTAAGTGCAGTCAAAACTCCCACATCCTGTGTCCCTGAGCAGCCCAAGCCCTGTGGTGGAGCAGACATGGGACCCCATTAACCCTACAAGGCAGGTAGAGGATGCAGGAAGAAAATAGTCAGTGGCTTGAAAGATTGGGCAGTGGGTGGAGGATATTATGGGAAGGGTTGTCCTCTTCTGTGTGTCATCCCTCTGGGATTTATGTCTGAGGGAAAGTATTAAAGGGTTGCTGTTTGACTGTGGCAGGGGAGGTTTAAGCCATTTAGGTGGCTCTTCCACAGGTATTGCCAAGCCCCAACGTTGGGGGCTTTAGTTTAGATGTTCTTGTTGTCCAAAGATGATGGCCTGTGTGAAGTAAATCATGGTTAAATTGAAAGGGCCCTCAAAGGGCCAATCTATCTTGAAGGTGGGCCATTTACAATGGCAGAGGGTCTCGAGTTTGCCAAGGTAGACTGGGAAGCTTTCTTCTGAAAATCCTTAAAATGAAGAACAAGTTCAAAAGAGAACTGGATGTGCGATCCCATCTTAGAATCCAGGTCAGACACCGACACCAAACAGGGAAAGCGAAAGTAAGACCAGACACTAACAAATGCAAACAGAAAGTCTAACTACTACAGAGAAATTGACAGGAGACAGACAAGCCAGATCCCTCACCGAAAGGGACCAGAGGAGGCCTAAGGTGTCCAAACGTTCCTCATCCTCCTTAGACTCAGAAAGCAGTACCATGTCGAGTTTTTCTCAAGAGTCACCAGAAACATACAAAGCAAGAACCGGAAAATCAGACTTAAATCCAGAGGTTTCCTTGAAGCTGCCAATTCAAAAAATTGCCCTTGGGTATCAGGGGTGTCTTGGGATCCCAGAAGAGCTCCCAAAAGTTGTGAGGTCAGGCAAAAATCCAATACCTAGGACACACCATGTTTTCTTAACCAGAGCAATGTGAACAGCAACCTGACTGGCCAGAGACAAAGCACAGACTCGGGAGCTGATACTGGGACCCTGACACTTCTGGGTAAGCAGGTTTAAGCTTGAAAACCACAAGCAACACGTGCAAGATAGCATCACAAGATCAAAACCCATAAGCAAGAGGGCCATCTAAGATTACCCAAGAGGGAACAGTAGCAGTCTGACTTCTTAATAATTGGTTTCTGACTCATAGGTTTTGAGGTTAGAATGGAAAAGAAAAAAGAAAAAAAACACAAAGAAAGAGAACATATCTGTACCCTTGGCTTGACCTTAAATGATGTTCAAGCGGAAGCTGATGGGTGTCTGCTGGCTTCAGACTCAGTGCTCACACCAAGCTTCATGCTTTCACTAAGGTCTGTTCAGGCTAGCATAAACTGATTTGAAAACATAGGTCTAGCCTTTGTCTTTGTGACTGTATTAATGGTTTAAAGTTTTATTTTGGTGCTAAAGGATCTTCAATTAAATCTTCCATTTTAAGACCCAAACTTAACTGAGATAAAATTGTAAAATCCTAATCGTGTATCAATTACTAACTTGCTGTAAACTGCTAAAGATAATTAAGACAAACTCTTTAATGATCTTAGAACTATTCTCATAGTCATGCTAAGAACAGATGTAATTAATTTCCAGGAACAAGCTTTATTTAGCTTGTTATGTGTTTTCAAGGCTAAGTCTAGAGCAGGTAACTAAAAGTTTGTTTAAAATTAAATGTACTTAATAGATGGTTCTCAAGCTCCTGGGAGATCTGCTGAATATGGCATTTAAAGTGTTTAATGAAAAAGCTTCCCATGATAGACAGAAATGCCAGCTGTTAGCGTCAACCCTAAGGTCTCCAAAGAAGATGGAGTGTAGACAACTTCACCTGTATTGTGAACACTAACTATTGGGCAAAGAACGGTTCCATGCTTTGCCTACCACCAGGGCTGTGCCTAAACTGTGGCCACTGCTAGGTTGACTACCCTACTCTGTCTGAGGACTTAATGCTGTCCTGTGTGCCACAGGGGAGCTTGGGGTAACTGTCCAGAGGCCATTGGATTATACCTCCTACTCTTATGTATCCTTCTCAGATCTCTGATGCTGTTGGTGGCTAACCGACGTTTCATCCCTTTAACAGCCACAAGCACCCAGCTACTCTCCCAAGGCTGCAGCTGCTTAGTCAGTCCATTTCATATGTAAAAATCAGACTAGACAGTTTCCCTTGCTGGCTGACTTCACACTGGAAGAGATAAACTCACAAAACAGGTTTCAATGTAACTTTTTGCCATTCCTTTATTTAAAGGAACTTGCTCTGCAATGACTGCTCTCACTAATCAACCATGTATGTCGCATGGTAAGTTACTGAATGGAAAAAGAAAATCTTTGATGTTTATATAAGTTGTGAGGGTCTAAGAAAGTAATTTAAGGTATGTAAATGCAAGTTGTAAAGGTCTACGGATCTGAATGCTTAAGTAAGTGATGAGGGTCCATAAAAGTGATTTAAGTAAGGCACGTGAGTGTGAATTATAAAAGTCTGACGAGGTGACTTAAGGTATGTGAAAAAGGAGAAATATTTCATAGTTCTTCCTGCTATGCTATTTTTATACTAAGACTTCCAACGTTCAGAGTTTTTATTTGTTGTTGTTTATTTATTTATTTATTTATTTTATATGAGTACACTATAGCTGTCTTCAGAAGAGGGCATCACATCCTATTATAGATGGTTGTGAGCCACCATGTGGTTGCTGGGAATTGAACTCAGGGCCTCTGGAAGAGCAGTCAGTGCTCTTAACTGCTGAGCCATCTCTCTAGCCCCCCTTAGAGTTTTAACATTCATCAATGGATTTCTGATAAACTATTTATCTAGTCCTGGTAAAGTATTGACTTTTTTTATTGGGTTTTAGACCAAGGACAATTGGCTGAGCGACTATTTAACATACCAAAATGAACCTGGCCTCCAGGTTCTCCCAGCATCCCTCAGTTCCTATCTGAACTTTCCAGCCTGGAGACTAGGCTTCCTCTCCCCAGAGGCTCTTCACTACATAATCCACACATTTTGGCTGTCTCTTTCTCTCCCTCTCTCTGCATTTCTCTTCACATGCTGGCTCTTTCCTCTTTCCCTTGTCTCCCTGTATATATGGCGACTTCCCTGGCCTCCTTACATGGGACCAGAGTACCTGCTCAAGAGCTGCCCCTGAAAAACCTTCCTTTATACTTTAATTTGGCTTGAATAGGCTCATCTCATCCTTGGAGAACGCCTATCACTATTATCATAGTCACAAGCTCAAATATTTAAAAACACCAGTCTGATGATTTTTTACTATGTGGATTTCACTACAGTTTACAAACAATGGTAATGCTAACATATCTAAAACTTTTGTCTCTTTTTGTAAATTTAAATAATTCCTGTAAGGGAGTTATAACTTGAATCCACCTGTCATAGGTCAAACAGGTTCCTAACAAATACTCCTGTCAAACAAAATTCTATGCTTCTCCACCTACTGCCTAATCTTGAGGGTAGGTCCTCTCTCTCTCTCTCTCTCTCTCTCTCTCTCTCTCTCTCTCTCTCTCTCTCTCTCTCTCTCTTTCCTCCCTTAGTCTTGGGACTACTTCCACAACTCCAACTTCTAGGACCACAGGTCTGGAAATTTCAAGTGTGCACCTTAGATAAAGATTTTCCCCTAAGGCCTTTAACTTTACCTTCTGACCCTAGTCTATAAAGATCCCCAATCAAATGAAGACTGAAAACTGCTCCAAACCAAAGCCAGTTAGCCCTAGACTTGTTCAAAACTGTTGTCAACTGGATGCTTCTTATGTAAACTAGATACTTCTGACAAAATTTCCCACCAGCCTGCACCCTTCACTTGAACCAACATTTCCAGACTGATCCGAAGCAGCCTGCTCTAGCCCCAGGTGCCCCACAGAACCTGGCTAGGAGTGAACCAGATGTCTCCGAGATACCAGATGTATTCCTTTCTCTCTTCCAGGTCTTTGACTGGCATTCCAGCCTTCCTGTATCCTGACAATTACATCATAATTTCAGCTAACAAACAATTCCAGATGAGCTTATGTAGGCCTTTGTCATTAACAAAAAGTTGGAATATTGAGTTTAAAAGAAACTCAGGGCAAACGGCAAACAGTGGTTCCTATTAGCACACCAAAGAGCTTGCTGGCTCTAGACTCAGTCAGTACCTGTGACTCTTCTCACCCCACCCCCACCCTAAACTGCTCAGGCTCATGGGTTTCCTTCCTCCAGTTTCTCATTCCTATATAATCCTGCCATTTTGGCCATGCACCCTCTTGGTCCCCCTCCCCCTCCCTGCTCTCTTAGCCCCAACTCTCTTGGTCCTCCTTGTTATTATGTTTTATAAATCAGTATAATTGTAGCAGCTTCCAGAATACCTTGGTGGGCCCATGCTGAGATGTCCCCCTGAGGAATCACTTCATGCAATAAGCCTAGTATGAAAGGAGGTTTACTGGGGAAAGGGAGGGGAACAGGGACCTGGAAAGAGAGTAGAGACAGAGAAAGGGAAGGAAAGGGTACAGAGAAGGAGAGAGAGAGAGAGAGAGAGAGAGAGAGAGACAGACAGACAGACAGAGACAGAGACAGAGAGACAGACAGAGAGAGAGAGAGAGAGAGAGAGAGAGAGAGAGAGAGAGAGAGAGAGAGAAAGAGAGGAGAGGAGAGAGAGAGACAGAGACAGAGAGAGACAGAGAGAGAGAGAGAGAGAGAGAGAGAGAGAGAGAGAGAGAGAGAGGGAAAGGGCCAGCTGAGAACATAGGCCTTGTTCACACCTGGCCAGCGGCTGGCTAGCAAGCTGTTAGTAGGTAACTGCTGAAACTAGCGGAATTGTCTGTAAACCATCCTTTCTAGTCCCACTCTTCCTGCTGCAGTCTGGGTCAGTCTGCTGGTGATATTTAGTTTACTACTTTCTCTCTCTGCTCTGGCCTCTTCCAGATGCCTCTGGCTGTACTCTCCGTCCTATCTATATACAATTAGAAACCTTCCCCTCAAGCACACCTTGGAGCAGGCATGTGCTTACTTGACTTACACTGGGGAGCTTGTTGTTATATTAACTCTCTCCACCCCCTACCCCCAGTACCCTCTCCCCCACCCTGGCCGGAAAAAGGAAAAAGCCTTGGATTGCCTTGTGTTGGGTATGAGTCACCTCCAGAAGGAGAAAGGCAAAATGCTTGCTTCCTCTAGAGCCAGACAGGATTATTTCTTGAGGGGCTGCCAGGTTCACGAGTAAAAGTGGCTTTACTCTCTTTTACCTGTTTCACACCTATACTGACAGATTGGTGGCTTAAAACAACAACAAAGTATTTTTGTAGAGGCTGTGATAAAAGTCTGAAAAGAAACTGTGGTTGATTGTGCAATCCTGAAGATGAAACCCGTGGGTTCCTGGGGATTCCAGGCCAACTTATGCTTCATATTGAGTTCCAAGTCAGCCTGGGTACAGAGGGAGACCCAATCTCAAAAGAGAAAATGAAAAAGAAAAGACAGACAAACCTAAAGGTCACAGGTGTGTCAGAGAGAAATACTACGTCAGAGAGAGACAACACAGTGGTTAAGAGCTCTTGCTTCACGAAACAGTGAGCACCTTCATCTGCATCCCAGGCATAGTCCTGCACAGGCTCCCCTCTCAGGGCTACAACTCCGGTACCAAGTAAAACAGAAACAGGAGACTTCCCCCTGGGACTTCAGTCTGGTGAAAGAATATGACTTCCAAGTTTAAGGGCCACCCCTGCTTCAAAGGAACTGATACTACTTAAGAAAACCTCAATTTAAATTCTTTGTTTCACATTTACATATTTATTTGAGTGGTGTACATGTGCCTGTGTAAGGATGTCAGAGGACAGACAATCTGTGGGAATCCGTTCTCTCCTTCCATTATGTGGGTACCAGGGATTCTGAACTCAGGTCATCTGGCTTGGCAGTGAATGTGGGAGGTGGTACCTGGCTTTGATCCTCTTTAAGTTTTCCATGGGTCCAAGTGAGGAGGCAAAACCTTTTTAGTGTGAATTTTAAGTGCATGTTTTAAGGTAAGTTACAGTTTGAGTTTGTGCTTTTCCGATTGTCGTTTTATGTCTGAGCTAATCCCACTAGGCAAGAATAAGACCACTCCCACAATTTTTAAGCCAAGTTTGAATCAAGCTTTTATTAAATACTGACCAGGATAATGAACACAGGTCCATTCCTGCACTACCAGAAAATGTTAACAAGTCACATTTTGCAGAAGCTTAAAAAAGCAAATTCAAGGGAGGCATGTGTGGACTGAAGGCATCCAGAGGCCTGTCCTCTGCCATATGGCCCTCCTGTGATAGTCTGTATATGCTTGGCCCAGGGAGTGGCACTATTAGAAGGTATGGCCCTGTTGAGGTAGGTGTGTCACTGTGGGTGTGGGCTTTAAGACCCTCATCTTAGCTTTCTGGAAGCCAGTATTCTGCTAGCAATCTTCAAATGTTGAACTCTCAGCTCCTCCTGCACCATGCCTGGCCAGACACTGCTGTGCTCCCACCTTGTTAATAATGGACTAAACCTCTGAACCTGTAAACCAGGCCCAATTAAATGTTCTTTATAAGAGTTGCCTTGGTAATGGTGTCTGTTCACAGCAATAAAACTCTAAGATACCCCCCCTTCAGTGGAAGCCACTACCACATGCAAGTATGTGATGGAGGGATAGGAGAGAATGAGAAACACTATGAAGAGAGATAGAGAGGAATAGTGTCGGGAGGTAATCTGTGTACAGGCAGCCTGGTTTCAGGTAGAGCAAAGACTTTGAACCCCGGAGACCTGGTGGGGGGGTGGGGGTGGTTTCCACCTATGACCTTGTGTGCAGAGCTTCCACCTGCATGGGACAGAAGTTCAATCACTGCCCCCTGAATTCCGGCCCCTGCCACAGTTGCAGCCCCCACAACCCCCTGCCCCTGCAGGAGAGACGTGTGGCTGTCAGTCACATAGTTGCAGCACCAAGCTTTCCTCGCCTGTAAATAAGGTTTCCTCAAGCTCTCAATCCAAGTAAATGAGAAGTACCTGCTGCCAAATCCCAGAGCACCCTCAAATTGTATATAAATCCTATCCTGAATCCTATAGTTTAATAAAGGGTGTTTGAGGATTACTCTGTCATCTGGAAGATTCTGTCATAAAAAGCTGTAACTCGAGGGAAGAGGTCCTCACTCCCAAAACACTACCAGCTGCTCCACCGCAATCCTCCCTGGCTAGGCGGCCTTAGTCAGCCCCAGACTGGACTGGGCACGGAGTAGCGTGGGTAACCAGTGACAGCGGCAGCGCCAGAAACGGTGGAAGCGACACCCCTGCCCTCCCCCTCTGCTAGAACCCTCACACCCACACCTGGCAGGGCCTCCACACATAGGTCCATAGCTGGCTCCCAACGTGGGACTTGAACAGATGACTACACCCGAACGGATACGACAGAAAGGTGAGCCCCCTCCCCCACCCCTGGAAACAACCAAACTGTTTTTTCCTACTATGCTTTCAGTCAGCACCATCGAGTGGATTTAGGTGAACCAAAGGGGCAACTGAAGCCTTCTGGACAGAGCTACTCTCCCGTGTTGGCTGAAGGCCCTTCTGGTCTCTGTCTAAATCCCGATAGCCCGCAACTGGCATTGGCAAAGACTCTATCTAGCTTCTAAATACGAAAAGAAAACCTGGTAACGCAGCAGCCACTTAAAAGCCACAGGGCAGTTGCCAGTTCTTAAATCTGCGGGAAGGCTCAACGTTTTGGACCTCTGTGGAATCCCCCGAAGCCAGATAGGCTAAGGGAACGTTGCCATTGGACAAACACTTCTCCTCTTTTCTACCATGGGTAATTCACCATCACACAAAAAAGCGCCCCAGGCCAGGGAAATACGTGCTATACTAAAACACCATGGGATAAAAATAGCCAAAAAGCAAGCCTCCTTGTTTTGGGAGGAAGTCCTTCAGATAGCGCCAGGCATGGCCAGTGGTAATATTTATAGCCCGGACTCATGGATCAGAGTAGCTTCCATCATCAAAAACAGAGATACCAGAGAAGGAAAGATACCCTCCTGTGACTTTTTGCAGATCTTAGCTGCCATTCAGCAATGTATAGGGCCATCTAAAGTAGGGCAGGCTTATAATAGCACAGCTCCTAAGCCCCCTTGCTCAGATGAACCCAAGAATCAAGGTCCAAAAGCCTACTCTATTCCAGATCTCGCAGCCCTTACCCAACTTATAAGGGAAATAAAATCCATCCACCCACCCCTGCCTCCTTATGTCTTGGAGGAAACCTTAAATAAACCATCTGCTCCTCCTGCCCCTCCCTCCCCCACTCAGGGGTAAAGCTCCATTAAAAAATCAAAGGAGCTACCACCTGCCCCTTCCTCTACTCCACCAACCCCCATCCAACCAGAGAGTGATATCTCCCCGCCCCCTTCTCCAAGCCATAAAAGGGAAACACCTTCAAAACCCATAAACAAAACCCCACCTAACTCCATAGTCCCTTACCCCCAACCATCTACCACCCAACAGCTTTGTAATTTTCGAGACTCCCTTACAAAAACTAACCCTACCTCCCATGATATGCAGGAGTCTGAAATGAGACTAAAAAATCAAACCACTCAGGCATACCCAGTTAATATTAACCCCAGTCGACGTAGACCACTTAACCGGTATCCACTTCAAGCCTCAGACTTAAAAGAACTCAGGCAGGTAGTTAAGGAAGATGGCATCCACGCACCCTGGATGAAATCTCTCCTACAGAGCCATGTTGCCAACCTAAATACCCACCAAGATTGGAGATATATTTGTCGATCGTCCCTCCCTGGCCCCATGTTTATAGACTGGGAAGCCCATTATTGAGATGAATGAGCCAACAAGTCAGACAAAACCAGGGCAGAGGTGACATCCCATGGAGTTTTAATGAACTCTTTGTCCAGGAAGACTTTTCCGCAGGAGCACAACAGGCAGCCCCGGCAGCCCAGCCAGCAGGGTACTATGAGCAGGTACGCCTCTGTGCAATCCAAGCTTGGGACAGGCTCACCCCACCCTCAGGGTCACAAGACCCCACCTCCTCCCTGCTCTCCCTCCATCAAAAGCCTGGAGAGCCCCTATCTGATCTTATTCTCAGAACTAAAATGAGCCTAGAAAGAAAGGTTCCCAACCCCACAGCTAGGGACCTACTTCTTAAAAACATCATATGGGAAGGCACAACTTCTGAGTTCAAACTAGCTCGCCAGGGTCTCCAGGAGGAGCATCACCATAGGTGGATTGTAGCAACCCGAGATATAGAAACTACGTCACACCAGATTATATCCGTGGCTCAATCATTTGCAGCAGCAGTAAAAGCAGAAGGAATCTGCTCCAAATGTGGGAAGGCAGGACATTGGAGAAATGAATGCCCACAGAACTCCCCCCCTTACGAGATTCCAATCCCCCTTGTGAATGCTCACAAAACTCCCCCCTAAGAGATTCTAATCCCCTTAAGACAATCTGTCCCCGATGTAAAAGAGGTTTCCACTGGAAGAGACACTGTACTTCGATATATGATAAAAATGGTAGGCCGCTAGAACCTTTAAACTCCAGATGGGGCAGCCCTCAGCCCCGACAATAAGAGGGACAGCTGCTCCCATAGAAGCCTTATGGGTGTCCAGCATCTCAGAAGGCTCCCATCCAAAATTAACCATTAAAATAGACAATAAACCATTCAAATGCCTTATTGATACTGGAGCAGACAAGATGACAAGGGGTCCCACGTGACTGGCAGCTTGTCCCTGGGTCCCAGCTCATAGGTATAGGGGGATGCCTCTCACACCCTCACTGTTTAGTTTGTCACTAAACAGGCTTACAAGTGGGAAGACCCAGATGGGGCTACTGGCCTTATATGCCCCCTGGTGGCTCAAGTAGCCACCAATCTTCTAGGAAGAGATATCCTACAAGCTTTAGAAGTGGTTCTTACCACCCAACCAAAAGGGGACCACATTACAATAGAAGACATTACCTATAAAGAGAATAATACCCAAAGAGACCCTGAAAACCCTCCAAATCACCCCCAATTCTAGGGGCCACTGTCAGATTTAATATTCCCTGCCTTGACTGGCTCCCCGAAGCCATCTGGGTCCCACAGTGGCCTCTATCAAGGGAGAAGCTTAGAGCCCTCAGACAGCTGATAGAAGAACAGCTGTTGCTACAACATCTCTGCCCCTCCTGCAGCCCATGGAATACCCCTGTGTTTGCTATAAAAAAGACCTCAGGGGGATGGAGATTATTGCAAGATCTAAGGGCAATTAACAAGACAATGTGAGTCTGGGGCTCCCCACAAAGAGGGCTATCCCACATCTCAGCCATCCCTGCCAATGTTCCCCTGTTAGCAATAGACATAAAAGATTGGGTTTTTTTCCATCCCTTTCCACCCCAGAGACTGTGAATGCTTTGCATTCTCAGTACCCCCCATTAACAACTCTGGCCCTGCCTCACAATGTGAATGAACTGTTCTCCCACAGGGAATGGCTAACAGTCCAACCATTTGTCAGGAGGCTGTAGCCACCGCATTAAAACCCTATTTAGACAAAGGACTCCATGTCTACCATCACATGGATGACTTACTAGTATGGGGGGGGACTCTTCCACCTCCCCCTCCCAACTTAAGGACCAGCTAATACCTTCCCTTTCTGCCCTAGGATTCAAAATAGCCCCCTCACAAAATCCAACTTATTCTGCCCATTACATTTTTAGGAATAGAGATCTCCCTTACCTCAATATGCCCCCCAAACCCACCCTTTCCTTCCCTCAAAAATTAACCCTTGCCTCCCTCCAGAGCTTTCTGGGCAACCTCAATTGGATTCAGCCCTGGCTCCCCCTCCCCACAAGCACCCTTTAACCCCTCTTCAGCCTCCTAAAAGGAGACAAAAGCCCCTCCTCTCCGAGAACACTATCCCCAGTAGTAGTCCAGGCCCTAAATTCTGTCAGCGCAGCCCTAAAAGATATGACTCTTGCTAGGTATGACCCAACAAAACTCATACAGCTCCTTATCTTTAACTCTTCCCCTACACTTGTGGGAACCCTTTACCAACCTCAGGGGGTGCTAGAATGGCTCCACACCCTGATGGGTAGTGTACCCCGAATTTTAAATGAGGTGGATGCACTCACTAACATGATTAAAAATGGTAGAGATAGAGCTCTACAACCCCTAGGGAAAAAACCTGACATTCTTGTCACCCCCTTCTCCCTCTCTGACATTCAGTGGCTAATCAAAAATCACTCCCACTTTGCCATCAGCTTGATAGGATTCCCAGGACAAATTGACAACCATTATCCTGACGAAAAATGGGCCTCTGGCCTCCCCCTTTTGCGATGGCTACCCCCAAACTATTCTCAAAAGGGCCCATAGCGGGACCCCCTTCAATATTTACCGATGGGGGAAAGAGGGGAGCTGCAACAATAATATACTACTTCCCTTAGGATGAACCCCCTATCCTCCATTCAAAGAGCTGCCCCATCACTCCCCCCAATATAAAGAACTATATACCATCTATCTAGCTCTAAAAGAAGTCAAGGGCCCCCTTAACCTTTTTTCAGACCGTGTATATGCTGTCAATTTGCTCCCCTGGTTGTCAAGATCCTTCATCAAACTAGATGCCAACCCACTTTTGCCTCTACTCATACAGGTCTCCACCTTCCTACAGGAAAGAGACTCCCCATCTATATCCAGCATGTCTCATCTCACAGTCCCCTGCCAGGTCCTATATCTGAGGGAGATGCACTTGCTGATTAAACTGCCTCAACAGGGACATTCATGGACTCCACAGAACAAGCAGATCAATTTCATTTATGCACACACACACACACAAACCTAAAGGGGCTTCATGCCCACTTCCCTCATATCCCTCTTGCTCAACTCCAAAGGATAACAAAGACATGCTCCTCTTATTCGTCCCTCATTACCACCCCAGCTTTGCAAATGATGGGCATCAATCCCTGAGGCCTTAAGTCCAATGCTTTATGGCAGATTGATGTCACCCATATTCCTCAATTCAGCAGACAGAAATATGTTTTTTTCATCATAGATACATATTCACATTTTATATGGGTTACAGCCCAAACAGGCGAAAACTCAAAAAGGTTGATTCACCATATGCTGTCTACGTTTGCCATCATGGGCATTCCTCAACAGATAAAAACTGACAATGGCCCTGCCTTTACTAGCGCTCAATTAAAAACCTTTTGCACACACTGGGAAATTGCCCATCATATGGGAATTCCCCACAACCCCCAGGACCGAGGAATAGTAGAAAGAACACATCAAACCCTAAAGACCCAGCTCCTAAAACAAAAGGCAACTAACTATCTATCCCCCTAATGTATTATTAAAATGGCTCTGACTACCCTAAACATATTTAACGTCTACAAAAACTCCAAACATCCTCCTATCTCCCTCCATTGGCACACACCAAAATTAACACCCCCTATCCTAGTACAATGGTGAGATCCTTTGGATGGAATTTGGAAGGGACCAGACCTCCTCCTTACAACCGAGAGGGGTTTCATTTGTATCTTTCCACAGGATCAGCCTAAGCCTATCTGGGTTCCTGCCAGAAATGTCCGACACCACCCCACTGACCAAGAAGATGGCCCACCTCTCGTTGACAGATCAGGAACAGGAGAAGGGGAGGAGGAGACAGAGGAAACACCACGCCCAGAGGAACAACAAGATCTCCTGGAAGGACATCTATGACCTGGTGACTGCTGCCCAGGTCATGTGCCCTCCACAAGCCCCTCTCTCCTCTATTCTCTTGGCTGTTTTTGTTATTCTTCATGCTAACTCTGCTACTGCTCAGCCCCTCCTTAGCATTCCTAACACCTACCAATTGTAGGGAAACCTACAATGGACACAACAAGGTTATAGGGACCCAGGACTGCCCACTTGAAGGATGTCGAACCAAGATTGAGATTCCTCTACACCCAGATTCCATCTCCACTATCCACAGCCCTTTTCTCTGCTTTCCTTACCAAAACACAGGTGAATGTCTCCAGGAGGTCTTGACATATGGAGGCTGCAGATACTGGAGCTGCAGAATGGAATCCACCGGTGAGGGTGGCACCATGCTCACCAACCTTAATACTCATTTTAAGCTTTCCTTCAGCGACCTGTGGAATGAACTCTGGCAAACCAGAGTCATGGGTAAACTTTACCCCAAAGGCTATGCCAGATACCCAGTTGCTGACCTGTGCATCTCCCATGAGCTTGTTCCTGCCACAAAATCAGCCTTTGCCTATGCTGATATTATCCAACAGGAAAATCAGTCTCGGAAGGAACTATGAGCTACCCTCTCCTGGCTACAATACATCCAATATGCAGCTGACCTCCTTCCCTTAACAACCCACCCCAACTCCTCCCAATGCTTTTTCTGTGCTTCTCTCTGCCGACATTTATTAGCAGCTGTTCCCATTAATATTTCCCTTCACGATCTCCATGGAACCCTACCCATGAGGAAAGCACAAGACATCCCTCTCTTTGACCTACTCCCCCCTTTACCTTGTAGGGCCCTCCTCAAAACCCCATCTTACACATGACCATGACATCACCATCACCAAATCAGTATGTGTTAACCCTCCTGCCCTCCTCTGGTGCAAGAGCACTACAGGTGCCTGTATTGACCCCCCCCCTCAAGGCTTCTCTGTACCCCCGTGATAATTGTCCCCCAGGTTTATCTCTACAAAACTGAAGAACTTGCCTTGCAGATGGGAGAAAGCCAAAAGAAGAGAGAGATCTTCATCCCTCTGCTCATTGGACTGGGCCTTGCTGTCTCATTGGGTGCGACAGGAACTGCTGGAGCAGCCCTTGCTCAAATGGCTAGTGACTTCCAAGACAAGCTTGACCAGGCAATGGCTTCCACTACAGAGAGCCTGTGTCTCTTCAATGCCAGATAACCTCCTTAGCAGGAGTTGCTCTCCAAAACCGGAGAGGCCTGGACTTACTGACTGCTGAACAGGGAGGGACTTGTGTTTTGCTGGGGGAGGAATGTTGCTTTTATGTCAATGAATCTGGGCTGGTGGAACAAGATATACAAACCCTCAAAGAACTCCGGGGAAACCTCCGGGCACGCTATACTCCCAGCACCCTTAGCCCTTGGTACTCTAACCCCTTGGTAGCATGGGTCCTTCCCCTCCTTGGTCCCATACTAGTCATTGGAGCCTTGCTTCTCTTGGCACCCTGTCTCATTTAGTTTTTAAAGCAGCAGATGAGTAGCATTGCAAAAATCACTACCAATCAAGTCATGGATCAGTACCAAACTGTTCCCAGCATAGGAGACAGTCATCCTGTTGACACCTCTCCCTTATAAAAAAGAAAAAGGGGGAGTTGTCAGAAGGTGATCTGTGTACAGGCAGCCTCATTTCAGGTAGAGCAATGACTTTGAACCCCGGAGACTCGGTGGGGGGTGACTTCCACCTATGACCTTATGGGCAGAGCTTCCACCTGCATGGGACAGGAGGAGTTCAGTCACCATCCCTTGGACTTTGACCGCTGCTGCAGTTGCAGCCCCCACAACCCCCCCCCCAGGAGAGATGTGTGGCTGTCAGTCACGTAGTTATAGCACCAAGCTTTCCCCACATGTAAATAAGGTTTCCCCAGCTCTCAATCCAAGTCAATGAGAAGTATCTGCTGCCAAACCCCGGAGCACCCCCAAATTGTATATAAATCCTATCCTGAATCCTATAGTTTAATAAAGGGTGTTTGAAGATTACTCTGTCGTCTGGGAGATTCTGTCATAAAGAGCTGTAACATGAGGGAAGAGGTCCTCTCTCCTGAAACACCACTAGCCGCTCCACCTCAATCCACCCTGGCTAGGCGGCCTTAGTTAGTCCCAGACTGGACTGGGCGCGGAGCAGCGCAGGTAACCAAGATGGTAGCAGCGACAGCGGTGGCAGTGACAGTGCCTCCGAGACGGTGGAAGCGGCTCCCCCTGCCTCCCCCTCTGCCAGAACCCTCACACCGACACCTGGCAGGGTCTCTGCATGTAGGCCCACAGAATAGCTTGATGTGAGTAGCCTGCCCTGCCACCTGAGACTATGGTGAAGTCCTGGCCAGTGCTGCTGCTGACTGAGGGCCATGCTTTGGTCTGTGACCATGCAATAGCAGGGGCTTGTGTCAATATCTGTGGCTTATGTTACCACCAAAGATCATGCAGATGTGCCCTATGCTGGCACCTGGAACCATATTGATGTCCAAGGCTTGGGCAGAGCTTTCCCTGCCCTTCACTGGCTGTAACACTCAAGAGAGTAGGCCCTGTACCTTGCCTGGGCAGCACAGTTGAGCTGGCCCTGGTTGGAAGGGGTATGAGAAAGCTGCCCTTGCCAACCATGTGCTGTGTGGTATCATGGGTGGGGAAGAGATGTCCTCCCCCCATTGCACCTTGCCACCTAGTGCAAACAGGAGAGCTGCCTCTGGCGTCATGAGAGCAGGAGGGCTATTCCTGCCCCTCACCGGCGGCTACAGCACTTGGGAGAGCAGGTCCTGCAACTCACCTGGGCAGTACAGTAGAGCTGGGCCTGGTGAATCGGGAGCTGTAGAGATGGCCCTGTCCCTTGCCGGCTGTGGCATTGGGTGACCGAGCTAAGGCAGTGCTGGAGAGCTTGACCTGGTAGTGTGTGTGTGGGAAAGCTGGTGGCTTACCAACTTAGCTAACATGCAGACCCAGATTCAAGGCCCTGAGTTGACCCACCCCAACATCTACCCCCATCTATTAACTGTTAGAGTGTGTAAAGGGGCTGGTCTTGCAGATCCAAAGCTATAGGATACCCATGACACAAGATAACAGGATATAAGAGAGGAGTCCCAGTAAGGATCCAGTATTGATGTTGTTGCAGAAGCCAGAGACTTTGGATCAGACCAACCAATCATTGCAATGAACATTTGAGAGTGAAGATGTTTCTTGGCAAAAGAGTATACTCTGTGACACATTACAGCTTCCACAACAAGATGGAGGGTTTTGGCTTTTTATTTTCTTTTGGGGTGAAGGTTACAAGGGAGGAGGGTTGATATGAAGGGAAGATGAGTAGGATTGGGGTGCATGATGTGAAATTCACAAAGAATCAATAAAAAGTAAAAAAAAAAAGAAGTGAAAAGGAAGAAAGAAAGAAAGAAAGAAAGAGAGAGAGAGGGAGGGAGGGAGGGAGAGAGAGAGAGAAAGAGAGAAGAGAAGAGAAAAGAAGAGAAGAGAAGAGGAGGGGAGGGGAGGGGAGGGGAGGAGAGGAGAGGAGAGGAAAAGAAAAGAAAAGAAGGGCAAATCCATAATACCACATTATTTCCCATCAGGTCCAATCAGGGGTAAGTACACATCAGATGTACTTCCTGTTTGTGTACCTCTTTTGTCTACATCCACTCAGAGACAAGCATACAGCCTGACATAGTTCCCCCCTGCATACCTCCCACCTATACGTGTGATCAAGCATATCTGGTGCAGTTAAGTCAAACTTGTTTAGGGGTGCAAAAACATATCACTTGTTATCTTTGTTAGCATTTTGTCTAAGCTCTGCCCCACAGTTACCTGGCCTTTGCCAGATATGGCCCATTCACTATAAACAGGGCTGCTTGCCCCTCCACTCTCTCTTGCTCTTGCCTTCTTGCTCCTGCTCTGTCCCCATTCCCCTCCCCCTCTCTTCCCAAGTGTCTCTCTCTCTCTCTCTCTCTCTCTCTCTCTCTCTCTCTCTCTCTCTCTCTCTCTCTCTCTCTCTCTCTCTCTCTCTCCCCTCCTTGTCTCTGTCTCTACTACCCTCTCAACTCCCATCCCCATGCCCTAAATAATGTCTATTCCATGCTATACCGTCATGTGGCTGATCCCTCAGGGGGGATGGAATGCCTCAGCATGGGCCCACAGAGGTACACCTTTCCCCCATACCTGACTACACATCCACCAAAACATATTCCTTCTCTCCTTATCTTTTTATAAACACAACAATCTTCTATAAATATTAGCTTCCAGCATTTTAAGAGGTATCTGTCCTTAGGCAGTGTGGGGCTTACAGGTTAGAGGCATTTTTCTTTCACGGATCTCTTAGGCACAGTAATAAAAACTTAAAGCATAACTCTGGTTCTCACATAACCTGAATAAAAAGCAACTTATCTTAGATGACTGAGGACTAACCAACTATTTGTCTCCAGACACTGTATGCACCTATGTGGCTTTCTGGAAATTACCATAAACCTAACTGATGTCAAGTCCAGTAACTTTGGTGACTCATGACTTCCTGACAGCCCCTCCACCCAGCACCATGATTGTTAATTGGGCCAGCCTGCTCATTCACTGAGCTTCTGAACCGTTTTCTCTTTTCTTTTCTTTTCTTGTTTGTTTTTTTGTTTTCTTGTTTTTGGAGACAGGGTTTCTCTGTGTAGCCCTGGCTGTCCTGGAACTCACTTTGTAGACCAGGCTGGCCTCGAACTCAGAAATCCTCCTGCCTCTGCCTCCCAAGTGCTGGGATTAAAGGCGTGCGCCACCACCGCCCGGCTTTCTTTTCTTTTCTTTCTTTCTTTCTTTCTTTCTTTCTTTCTTTCTTTCTTTCTTTCTTTCTTTCTCTCTTTCTCTCTTTCTTTCTTTCTTTCTTTCTTCCTTTCTTTTTAAAGATTGGTTCTCTCTAGATAACCCTGGCTGTCTTGGAGCTCACTATGTAAACTGAGCTGGCTTTGAATTCATGAATATCCTCCTGCCTCTGAGTGTTCGAATTAAAGGCATAAGCCACCACATCCAACTACCTTCCCATTCTCTCTCTCTCTCCCTCTCCCTCTCTCTCTCTCTCCCTCTCCACACACACACACACACACACACACACACACACACACACACACACACACACGCTCTGATGCAAGGACCACACATTGTGGCAAAGTTGGGCCTGATGTTTGGATATGCAGAACTCTAGGACAGACTGCTCTAGGCCTGTGTGTGTCAGAGGGAATCATCTCTACTGCCTGAAGTATTGATTTGTTGTTGGGGGGGGTCTCTGATGCCTACAGTATTGATTGATCGGTAGGGGCCTCTGCTACCTGAAGTATCGATTAGCAAGTGTTGAATAGCAAACTCAGGTCCTGAGTTTCAAAGCAGTCCCTCTCCCCACATGGCCCAGCTCAGTCTGGTCATGTCTACTCTGGACTCTCCCAGATGTCTCTGTGCTCTCCCACATACCTACCATAAACTTTCTCCTCCACCACACCTAGGAGTTCCTTTCCTTTCCATTTCTCTCTCTTTTTTTTTCATTCACTCCATAGGAATAACACTGAGCCATCTCTCCAGCCCTAACAGTAAGCATTTTTGACTGCTGAGTTCCTCCGCCTTATTTTGTTAAGATATGATCTCTCACTGGCCTGGAGCTTCCTGAGTAGGTTTTTTGCTTTTTGTTTCGTTTTTGTTGTTTGTGTTTGATCAGGGTTTTACATAGCCCAGGCTGGTCTGGAACTCATCATATAGCTGAGGATGACCATGAGGATGATCCTCCTACTGACACTTCCTCAATGCTGGGATTACAGGCGTGTACTATCAGTAACTGGGTAGCCACACTAGGGATGGAACTCAGGGGATGCATGCTAGCCAATCATTCTACCAGCTGAGTCCCATCCCTAGCCACCAGCCCCAATGGACACATCAAATAAATAATGTTGTGCAATAAAGCCAAGTCCACCCATCCACATTTAGAACTTTCCATCTTACTGAACTGGAATTCTAACCCCATAAGCTACTCACTCCTTGTTGCTCCCTCTCCAGTCTAGGTGTTTCATCCTGCTTTCTGCCTCAGTAGGCCTGAGACTCTAGGTTCCTCAGAAGTAGATGCATAAGCTGTTTGCCCTTTTGAGACCAGCCAGCTCCTTGTGGTCCAGGGCTCTGAAGAGACGACTAAAGTATATGAGACTCTCCTTCCTCTTTAAGGCTGACCCGCAGTCCTGGGTCTGGTTAGAATCACTGTCGGTCAATGCATGCGTGCATCCCTTAGGTTGCCTCAGATTTCAGACATCTTGACTCTGAAATGCCTTTTGCTGCCCCTTGAAGCCAGTGGAGACCTGAGAGATTTTGAAGAACGTCTCTGTAAACTTTCAAAACACTAACAGCTCAAGTGAGGAAGGAAGTCAGTCTTTGTGTGGACCGGAAGCAGGGAGTGGTTTTAAATGCCTCCTGGCTAACAAGGGCAGCATTTGGGCTGCAACAGGCTAGTCCCCACACGCAGCATCTCTCTCTGCTCTGCCTTGTCCTATCTTTTTTATGATGGCCAGACTGAGACTTCTGCTACCATTGGCGCTGTTTCTGAGGGTGAGTAGAGGCACAAAGTTATGGGGACCATAGCAGAGCCCAGCAGGCTATCATGGTACACAGGATCTTGCCAGTGATAATGCTGGGTCTCCTTTCCCAGCTGCTGGCCTTTATGGTGGAGGTGGAGGACGGGGTGAGAGGATCTAACAAAGAAGGAGTTGGTTTTATTTCTTTATCTTTTCTTGCTACAAAGCAGTGGGATTCCCCCTTCCCCATCTAGCTTTTCATTTTTCTTTTCCTTTTGCTCTTTCTTTCTTTCTTTCTTTCTTCTTTGGTTTTTTTTAAGGCAGGGTCTCACTAGTAGTTCTGACTGTCCTGGAACTCACTGTGTAGACTAGCCTGACCTCAAGTTCACAAATACCCATCCACCTCTGCCTCCTGAGTGCTGAGATGAAATGCATGAACCAACATGCCTAGCTAGCTTTTCTACAAAAAATGGTTTCATCATTTTCTGAGAGTTTCTTGTCCCTTCTTACCTTATAAACATTTGTTTTTTAATTATGTGTATGGTGTGTGTGTGTGTGTGTGTGTGTGTGTGTGTGTGTGTGTGTGAGAGACAGAGAGAGAGAGAGACAGAGAAACAGAGAGACAGAGAGAGAGAGAGAGAGAGACTGTATACCTATGTAGAGTGCCTGTGGAAGCTAGAGGGCATCAGATCCCCCTAGAGCTAGAATTACTGATTATTGTAAGCCACCATGTGGGTGCTGTCCTTTGCGAGAACAAGTGCTCTTAACTGCTGAGTCATCCTTCCAGCCCCTAGTTTTTGTTTTTAATAATTTTTTATTATTTTATTTGTTTATTGTGTGGGGGCTCACTTGTGGTGGGCCAAGGACAATGGTCAAGAGTTGGGTTTCCCCTTCGACCATGTGGCTCCCAGGAATCAATGCTAGGTTGTCAGACTTGCTGGCAAGTACCTTTCCCTCTAAACCATCTTTCCAGTCTGTTCCTCCTCCCTCTTTTGAGACAGACATTATATAACTCAGGCTGGCCTCCAAGCCTTGTCTTCCTACCTCAGCTTCGTGACTGCTGGAATCCCAAGCCTGAACCACCAAGCCTTGACTATACGTTGGCATTTTTCAAATGCGATTTTTTTTCCTCCCCAAATTGTGCTGTCAGCCTGGTGTGGGATGCATAGGCCAGTACTCAGTACTCAGGAGGATCAGTAGTTCAAAGTCATCCTCAGCTACATAGGGAGGCACTGTTTTCTAGGAGAGAGAATCTCAACAGACAGTGGGGAGGAAGGTGTCATTGTTGAGGGCTAACTACTTTCACTCTTTTTTGGCGTGAGGTTAAATGGAGAGTCAGCTTGCTTCTGTCAGCTTCTATCACAAACCAACTATGGTAGCAATACAAAACAATAGAAATTTTGAGACAGTATTCTATACTCTGGACTCCACAGGCTAAGAAATGTGCTCATCTCTCTACCTAAGAGACTTGCATGGGCAGGCATGTGATTCTGGACACTTACTCAGTGTTATGAAGTTCCTGACCTTTGGGAAAAGAGCAGAGACTCAATCCAGTTATAATTAAAATATTTACTAATTAATGTCAACAGGACAACAATCTCTGAGCCAAACTTGAGATTACCACACAAACTGGGTAGTAAAGAAATATATTTTAATTTTATGTTCATTTAAAAAAATTGTGCTTGCATGTATGTCTGTGTGAGGGTATTACCAGCTCCTGGACCTGGAGTTGCCATGTAGGCACTGGGAATTGAACCCAGGTCCTCTGGAAAAGCAGCCAGTGGTCTTAACTGCTGATCCATTTCTCCAGCCCTGGAAAGAAAGGTTTTTAAAGGCAAAACCTCAAGAAGACCTTGAGTGTTTGCACATGCAAGCCAAGAGCTGTTTTGTTCTGCTAAGATTAGGTAGTCAAGGTGTTCTGAATGTCTGCATGAGCAGGTTACAGAGGCCAAAAAGGAGTTAGTAGGAACATAGCAAGTAGAGATGGTCACTGTACATGTTTGGGTGGATGGTCACTGAGTCATGTTTGTCGGAATGTGATTAAAGAAGAGAATTGTGTAAAGATTCTGAGTGCTTGTGAGAAAACTCCAAAAACAAGACAAGAATCTTGTGACCTCAGTTTCTTCAAAAACAGGAAATTGGTTTTGTAATGTGTTTTCATGACCCTCCCAGGTGTAGCAGATAGGAGTGAATTCACTTCAGATTATTCATTACAGTGACTATTGTTACTTATTTATATGCTTCTATGGATAAATAAGTTTTTGCCACATGCATCTTGCCCTTGTGATTGTACACTTTATTCATGTGACTCTTCTTAACCCTCAGAGTATAAGTTATCTGATGCTCTGAATAAAGTTGGCTACTGCATGAGACTTCAGTTGGTCTCATGTTTCAGCTCCACTCTCCCAGGTCCCACTGACTCTAGAGCACAGGGTCACTAGGAACTTATTTTCCAGGGACTAGATTCAGAGACAAGTAGCTAGTTGGCATGAAGATGGATGTCTAGTATAAAATAGAGTTGGGGTTTTGTCTGTTTGTTTGGTGGGTTGGTTGGTTGGTGGGTTGGTTGGTTGGTTTTTTTCCCCTCTATCACATGAGAATATGATATCACTATTGCCACTTCCTCTCTTGTGGCTTCCTTTTCATCAGAAGTTTTGATAAGTCACTGTGGCTAATTCTAGTGATTATGAAACCAGGGAAAAGAAGGTATTGTTCTTTTTCAAGTTTTGATTTTCCCGGGTCAGTCTGCCCAGTGAGCCACTTCTGTTGGATTTACAAGCGTCGGCATGTTCAGCTTTCTACCTGGCTTCTGAGGATCTAAACTCAGGTCCAGATACATTCAAGACACGTTTTACCAACTGAGCCATCTCCTCGTTTATTATTAATTAACTTACTTACTTACTTATTTGGTGCTTTGGACTGAATGTGATGGCACAGACTATAACCTCAGCATTTGGGGCAGTAGAGGTGGGAAGATCGGTACTTCAAGGTCATCCTCAGCCACACAGTGAGAGCCCAGCCTAGGCTACATGAGAACGTGTCTAACAATAGTGACATCAAATAAGAAAAGGAGAGCCAGGAGATGGTTCAGTGGATAAGTCTCTTGCTATGCAAGTTTTAGGACTGAAGTTCCAATCTCTATAACCTATATAAAAGTAGTTGGGTATGGTAATCCATCTGTAACCCCACCCCTCAGGAAGCCCAAAGTGGCAAGGTTTCCTTCAGGCAAGCCCTATATTCAGTGAGAGACTGAGCCACAACAAACAGAGTGGAAAGAAATCAAGGAAGACACCCAAAATCAAACTCTGACCTCTACATATGCATGCATACAAATGCACAGGATCCACACATGTTCCCACATCTACACAGGTACCATACACACATACACACGAAATAAATAAAGGAGAATGTTGAATGAAAATGAGGACATGACCACTCCTGGGTATGGATGAGGAGGTTTTTATTATAGATGTGAGGATCCAGGACTTTGTCACAGGTCCTTGTGATGCTGTGAGAGCCTGGTGACCAGCAGAATGCTTTAATATGTTAACATTTGTCCTATTTCTTTGGAACCTGACAAACATTAGGGCTGAGGATATAGCTTCCTTTTGGTACATTGAACTAAGGATCCTCCTGCCTCTCTATCTCCAAGAGCTGGGAGCACAGGTGTGAGCAACCACAGCAGTGCTCTCTGGGGCTGAGAACGGAAACCAGGGCCTCATCCATGCTAGACAAGCACTCTAGCCCAACTACATCTTCAGTCCCTTGATTTTGTTATTTTATTTTAAAATATTTGGCCATGCTAGAAACCATATGCAAGGCCTTGTCCATGGGAGGCAGGCAGTCTTATACTCAGCTACCTGACCAACCCCCTTTTTCAATTTCAGAAGTCATCAGTGCCCTTTTAAAAACAAAATTAAAGCCTGGATGAATGTATACACCTGTAGTGAAGCTATTTAGAAGACCAAGGTAAACGGATGACTTAGCCTGGCATGGTGGTCTAAATAAGAATGGCCCATAGGCTCATATATTTGAATGCTTGGTCACTAGGGTGTGATGTTACATAGGCTTGTATATTTGAATGCTTGGTCATTGGGGTGTGGTATTACTTGAGAGGAATTAGGAGGTGTGGCCTTGTTGGAGGAAGTGTGTCACTGAGGGGAGGACTTTGAAGTTTCCAAAGCTCAAGTCAGGCCCAGTAGCTCTCTCTTCCTGTTGCCTGCATCTGGATGTAGAACTCTCAAGCTACTTCTCCAGCACCATGTCTGCCTATATGCTTCCTGTCATGATGTCAATGTACTAAACCTCTGAAACTATAAACCAGCCCCAATCAAATGCTTTCTTCTATAAAGAGTTGGTCATGGTATCTCTTCACAGCAATAGAACCCTAACTAAGACATCTGTGCAACTCACCAAGAACCTGTCTCCAAACCAAAACCAACTAGATGGGTGGTGGCAGCACATGCTTTTAATCCCAGCATTTAGGAGACAGTGGGGGATGGATCTTTGTGAGTTTAAGGCAAGCCTTGTTTACAGATCGAGTTTTAGGACAGCTTGAGCTACACAGAAAAGTCCTGTCTTAAAACCCCTGCACACCCCCAAAAACCCGAAATTTGGGCCTGGTGCCCAGTCTTGTAATCCTAGCTACTCAGGACAAGGCAGGAAGATTGCAAGTTCAAGCCTTCCTTGATCTATAGAATGAGTTCAAGGCTTGCCTGAATATTTCGTGAATCTCAAAATAAAAAAATACAAAAAGACCAGGCATAAAGCTCAGAGGCAGAATGTTTACCTAGC
This sequence comes from Tokudaia tokunoshimensis, assembly GCA_036184795.1. Taxonomy (NCBI): domain Eukaryota; kingdom Metazoa; phylum Chordata; class Mammalia; order Rodentia; family Muridae; genus Tokudaia; species Tokudaia tokunoshimensis. The sequence goes on along the minus strand of BTHU01000001.1, from coordinate 120,150,202 downwards.
ATATATGAAGTCCTAGATCTAATTCCTGGGGACCTGGGGAGGTAGGAGTGGGGGATGAGGAGGTTGGGGAGCCAGCCAGAGGTTCTGACCAGCCTAACAACCCCAACTGTCAAACTTGCCAGTATTTAGCCACCACTCATGCAGGGGTAGCTGCTCTTTCCCTCCCTCCCCACCTCCTTCCCTCTCCATGTGTAGATGAATGCACATGTATACATGTAGGCCCAGATGAGAGGCTGGTGTCTCCCTAGATTATTCTCAAGGCAGGGTCTTTCTTTTAAGAAACATTTTTTTTTAAAGTTGTCTGTGGTAGTTTCCCAGCACTCGGGAGACAAAGGCAGGAGGATCTCTGAGTTTGAGGCCAGCCTGGTCTGCAGAGTAAATTCCAGCACAGTCAGGGCTACACAAGAAACCCTGTCTCAAAAAAACAAACAAATAAACAAACAAAATTTAAAGGTATGGAGCCTTCCACAGGTGTAGGGCACACATGTGGCACATACATTCAGTCAAAACACTCATATACATAAAAAATAACTAAATTTTAAGATTAAAAAATATGTTTATGTTTATGTGTCAAGTACATTTATGTGTACCATGTGCACTCCTGATGCCCACAGAGGTCAGAAGAGGGTGTTGCGTTCCCTGGAACTGGAGTATAGATGGATGTTTGCCACCATGTTGTTACTGGGAATGGAACCCAGGTCCTCTGGAAGAGTAGCCAGCATTCTTAACCGTTGAGCCATCACCACAGCCCTGGAGACAGGATCTTTCAGTGAACCTAGAGCTAATCCATTCAGCTCTGCTGGCTTCCAAAGACCTTTAGGGATCTGCCTGTCTCCATTCTCAGGGCTGTAGTTAGAGGTGTTCACCATGACCAGGTTATGTGAATGGTATTGTTACAAATTCAGGTCCTCATGCCCCAGAGGTGTGTTCTTTCAAGTGTCTGCCCACCTTCAAAGACTGCTCAATAGATTATTTTATTTGTTTGTAAAGGCATCTTATGTAATCTATGTTGGTTAATATTCAACCCATGCTCCACAGTCTGAAATTCACGCCTCCAGCAGTTTCTTCAACACACGTTTTTTATCTGTAAGGGTATTAGGACATTCTAGTACTTGGGACAGGAAACAGTTTCTCACCTCTATGCTTGGAGCCATTTTAAACAGTAAGATAACCCGTGCAAGACACCACAAAAGATTCAGAACCAAGGGTGACTGATATCCAGTAAAATAGCCACACTCGTGCAGTGAGAGGTGAAGCAAGAACAGAAAGTATATCCTTGCTTCCCTTCAGCTGGGAAGATGTGTCAGATGACTCAGAAAATCTTAACAGCCCAGTGTGGGTGGTCACATTTTAATCCTCACACTCAAGAGTCAGGAGCAGGTGGATCTCTGTGAGTTGAAGGCCAGCTTGCATACATAGCAGGTTCCAGGCTATTCATGCTACATAGTGAGATACTGTCTCAGTGTGTGTGTGAGTGTGTGTGTGTGTGTGTGTGTGTGTGTGTGTGTGTGTGTGTAATTAACTAATTAAATTACTGAGTCCTCTGAAAGAACAGCAAGTGTTCTTTACTGCTGAGCCATTTCTCCGGCCCTAAGGAGCTCAATTTTTTTTAACTTGGTGCATATTAGTGAATAGCTGAAAAATGCCACTGGTTTTGGTATAGGAATAAATGTTAGGGAATGGTTGCATTGACAAATACGCAATTTGTGAATAATGAGGATTGAATATACTGGTTAAATAAGCAAACATGAAACCATGTCCAAAAGAAGGTGGGGGAGGACTGGAGGTTGTCTAACCTATCTGCAGGGTGACCTGGGAGACATGAACAAAATTGTAGTATAACCCTGTAGAACTTCCCTCTGCAAGAAGGTTCTATATGGGAACCAGGGTCAGGCTGGGGGCCATTCACCTCCTCTGTGCTGAGTCACATAGGGATGGTTTTTGAGTGCAGTTTTTCCCTTTCGGATTCTAGGTGGCAGTCTGCAGTGTAAGCAATACAACCCAGTGTGACTTCTCACATGAGTTCAAACATGAGAACATATGCTGCCAATACTGTTCTGCTGGTGAGTCCTAGGATGCTTTGCAGAGGTCTGGCTTTCTGACTGGGAAAAGATGCTACAGGCCTTTGGCTAGGACTGAAGTGGACACTGCACTGAGAGAGGTGGAATCTGGCTAAAGAAGGGAAATGGGTATCACCGTGTCAACCAGCTGCTTCTTGTCCTCCTATCCACCCTTTCCCTATCCAAGCACTGCCCCTGGTTTTGGAGGGCAGAAACCAGAGAGGTGGGTGTGGTGTATTTTGCAGAAGCAGCAAGGAACTACTGGAGAAAAAGCATATGAGTGTCTGCACCTGGACCCCGCCCCCATCCCACACAACTATCAATACATATCTGTATGCACACCTACCTGCGAACACACTTGCATGTGCACTTACATGCAGACGAGTCAGTAGACACCCGTTTGGGTCTGTACACACACCTGCATGCACCTATGGGCACATAGCCATGGGTGGGCACATCCCTACAAGCACATTGCAGAAACGAGATGGGACTGATTTGATTGAACGATGCAGAAGCCAGCATGTGCGCAGAGCTCACATTGTTAGGAATGTGTGTCTCTCCTGTGCTTCTGCTGTAGGCTGAGAAGATGGCCACCATGTAACTAGTGGGCTGGGGCTCTTGACCGAGGACTTCATCTTTTAGAATTTGGAGTTCTGTGAAACCATCCTGGGCAGTCAGGAACCTGGCATAGGAGGGGGAAATGGGCATACAGGCTGATTGTAGGCCCTTTCTCTAGGACAGTGGAGTAGAGAGGAAGAACCTTACACAGACACCCTGGAGGACATCAATCTTAGCCAAGGGGTGATGCAAGGCCTCCACATGTTAAGTGTGAAAACTATGGCTGGGTATTCAACTAGGAAGTTCCAAGGAGGGTAGGAGCCCAGGAGTGGGTAGTGTGAGAGGTCTGGCCACCAAGGGCATCAGGGAATAGGACTTTTGCTGGGCCTCTAAATACTTCTTTTTCCTCTCACATAGGCACTTACCTCATTAACCCATGCCAGGAGAACCATGGTAAGAGTGAATGTGCCCCATGTGACTCTAAACACTTCACAGCGCACAAAAACAGTGAACCCGAGTGCTTTCCGTGCTCTGCGTGCCGGGACGGTGAGTGTGCAGCTGCGGCCATGGGGCCAGCCTCCTCACTGATGGTTAAAACATGCAGACAGACAAGGAGAGGGGCCACGGTAGATAAGAAAGATGGCCCACTCTGACTTCTTCATGCTCCTTACCTGACACAAAGGCCTTGATGGGCTTCTTCTCGCCTCCACCCTACCCCTCCTCCCATGGTAGAGCCCTTGAAAGGAAAAAGTTGGGGGGAGTGGATACTCCTTAGGTGAGCCCCACTCCTCTCCTGGGAGGCTGTTTGGGCTGTGTTTAGGGTGAAGAGCCTATGAAGATGACTTTACTGTGTCATAGAGTGGTGTACGTTGGGACAAATTCCCACCCTGATGACTGACCTGTTTCCACAGACCAAGAGGAAGTGGCCACATGCTCTGGTACGGCTGATCGTAAGTGCCAGTGTAAGCAGGGCACCTACTGTGACTCCAAAAACTGTTTGGAGAAGTGCCATACATGCAGCAGGTACCAGCTTGGGGAGGGATAATGAGTGGAGATCCCTGGTCCTGCCCGCTATCCCTCTAGCCTCTGAGTCCCTGTCTGTAGAGGGACTCCTTAGGGGAGCACCTGACACACAGACAAAATCAAAGGATGTTTCCTTCTGGAAGATGCCTGGAGTCAGTTCTCATTTGTTTGCTAACTCATTCACTCATTCAACAAACCGTCTTTGAGCCCCAATAGTGAGACATAAAACATATCATATACATAATGCTATGTATGTATCTCCACCACCATGAGTGGTGGACTGGGGATGAGGCTAAGTTGGTAGTGTTTACATGTATGGCATGTACAAGGCCCTGGGTTCTGTCCCCAGAACTGTACCTACCAGCTGTGGTGATCCTGGCCCTGGGGAAGTAAAGGGAGGAGGATCGGTAGTTCAATGTTAATGACATAGCAAGTTTGAGGTCAGCTTGGGGTAGAGATACTGTCTCAAAAACAATACTGGTGAGTGAGTTCATGACCATGGGGACCACAATACACTCTGTTTTTCAAGGAATCACTCTGACAAGATTACCTTTGAGTAGAGACTCTGAATCAGGGAGAGGTGGAAACGTAGAAAGTTCTAGGGGGAAAGAACTCTAGGAAGAGAGCAGGACAAAAGTGACTCACTGTGGGGAAGGAGAGCTAGGGCGATGGCCCAGTGATAAGCATGTACTGCTTTCCTAAGGACCTGAGCTGAGTTCACTGCACCCACATCAAGGGACTCACAGTTGCCTATAGCTCCAGCTCCAGGGACTTGAATGCCCTCTTCTGGCCTCTGTGAGCACCTACATTCATGTGCACACACACACACATACATACATACACACACATATATACATACACACACACACACACACACATGTGCACATATCTAAACATAAAATAAATATTTAAAAGAGGAATTCCTTGGGGCCAGGGATGTAGCTCAGTTGGTTGAGTGTTTTTGTGGACCTGGATTCAATCCCTAGCACCACATATACCATGTGTGGTGGTGTGCCCTAATCCCAGTATTCCTGGAGGCAGGATGAGCAGAAGTTCAAGGTTATCTTTGGTTACATAATGAGTTTGAGGCCAGCCTGGGCTACATAATATTCTGTCTTTAAAAAAAAAAAGATTAAAAAAAATGTGGTGACTACTTAACAAAACTACAAGCAGGGAATGAAAACAGGAAGTTATTCTTGTATGGTTCTGGAGCCCAAAGTCCAACATCACAGGTACCCACTGGTCCTCACTCCCTCTGCAGGCTCTGGGGCAGTGGTTCTCAACCTTCCTAATTCTGCTGCAGTCCTTTTTAACACAGTGTGGTGATCCCCAACCATAAAATGTTTGTCTGTCTGTCTGTCTGTCTGTCTGTCTGTCTGTCTATCTATCTATCTATCTATCTATCTATCTATCTATCTATCTATTTTGGTTTTTCAAAATAGAGTTTCTCTGGGTAGCCCTGGATGTCAGGGAACTTGCTTTGTAGACCAGACTGGCCTTGAACTCACAGAGATCTGCCTGCCTCTGCTTTCTCAGTGATAGGATTAAGGGGGTGGCCCACCACTGCCCAGTTCAAAAAAATAATTTTGTTGCTACTTCATAACTGTAATTTTTCTACAGTTATGAGTCATAATGTAAAAGAATCATAAAATAAATATTTTCTTTTTTATGTGCATAGATGTTTGCCTGCATGTCTCATGACCACAGAGGCCCAAAGAGGGTATTGGATCCTCTGGAACTATACTTGTAGCTGCTTGTGGATCACCACGTAGATGTTGGGAATAGAATGTGTGTTCTCTAGAAGAGCAGTAAATACTCTTAACCACTAAGCTATTTCTCTACTCACATGCACCCTTCTTTTATTTAAGGCAGGGTCTTACTGTTTATCACTGGTAGGCCTGGAAGTCATGGTGTAGACCAGACAGGTTTGAACTCACAACATTCTGCCTGTATTTGCTTCCCAAGTGCTTTGATTAAAGGCATTCACTGCCACACCAGGCAATAGCTTACACCTGTGAGGCAGGTTATACACACATAGACATAATTCAGAAAACACTGAAGTGTGAGGTCAGGAACCTGATGTGAATAAAGACTGCCTTCAACTCCAGTTTGATGGAGGCTCTTGCTTGTCTGCACCTCTTTCCCTCTTCATTCATACCATCTTTGTCTCTAGGCAGACTTTCCTCTATGTGGTTCTCATAGCTAGGTGCTCTTTATATCACAGACACCCCTAAACTCTGATCTCTTCAGAGTGCTTTTGCCAGAATGGTTAGGTATAGTACCATGCTGGGGTGGGGCTGATCTTTCCTAACCCTGTGGGTAGTGAAGAGTGAGTGCTGGGATGGGTAAGAGGAAGTAATGCACCCTGTTTTCCTTCCAGCTGTCCTGACGGCAAAGTTATCAGCAAATGCAATGCCACAATGGACACTGTGTGTGACACCTTTGACTCAAAGCCAGGTAAGAGCCTGTCTCCTAAATTCACATTTAAAAAAATGTCTGCTGCTGTACTGGCTAGTTTTTATGTCAACTTTACGCAGGCTAGAACTATTTAGGGAAAGAGAACCTCAAACAAGAAAATGGCACCGGTCAGATAGACTGCTAGGCATTCCTATGGGACATTTTCTTAATTATCGATTGATGTAGGCAGGTTCGGTCCATTGTGAATGGTACCACCCCTGGGCTGGTGGTCCTGGGTTCTTTTAATAAAGCAAGCTGAGTAAGCCAGTAAGCAGCACCCCTCTATGGCCTCTGCATCAGCTCCTGCCTCCAGGTTCCTGCCCTGTTTGTGTCCCTGCCCTGACTTCCCTGATGATTGTCTCAAGCTGTAGGTTGAAATAAACCTTTTCCTCCCCAAATTGCTTTGACCATGGCGTTTTATCCCAACAATAGACACCTTAACTAAGACAGCTGAGAAGGTAACATTGGCATCTATAGTCACTATTAAACTCTACCACAGAAGGAAAAATACCCAGGGACTATGAACAAGTGACTGTTTGGCCACGTCCCAATAAAACTTTACAAGAGCAAGCAGTGGGCTGGATTTTGCTTTGAGGCTGGAGGTCAAGAGTCTCGTATTGGGACTGGAGAGATGCTCAACTGTTAAGGTCTAGGCTCACAACCCCAAATACAGAAATCTTGTCTTAGTCAGAAAACAGAGTCCCAGAGTCTAGTTGGAGCTTCCCCTCCTCAGACCTCAGTCTCAAAACAAGGTGTCTGTGAGTCTGGGCCTTCTGTCTGTGTGTCTGTCACCGGTTCTGTTTTCAGGGAGGGTCCTGATGTCTGATGGCTTGAAACCTCTTTGTCCTCCATCTGCAGTGTAGTGTGAACTGGGACATGTTGAGTTACCTTTCAAAATCAGCTCTTTTATGCTGTGTGAGCAGGTGCTCACCGAAGCTAAAAGAGGATGTTGGATCCCCTGGAGCTGGAATTAGAAGTGACTGTGAGCCACCTGACCAATCTTGGGTCCTCTGGAAGAGTTCAGATCTCAGAACTCTGTGTGGTGTGCTTCCTTCTCTGGGGCTCACTGGCTGTCAGCCTGGCTGCAGGTTCAGGGAGGGACTGTGGTCTCTCAAGGGAATAAGGCAGAGAGTGATAAAGAAGGACCCCCAACATCCTCCTCTGACTCTTCACGTGCACATACGCACACAAAGCATATAAGAGTAAATAATTAAAAATGGAATTTAATAAGAAAAATAAAAGTAAAAATAAGCACCCAAGTGTGACAGCACAGGTCTGTAACTCTGTCACGTAGGCTATTGAGGCCGGAGGACCTGGGAATTGAAGGTCAAGTCTGGGCTGTATATCTAGTACTAGACCAATCAGAGCTACATAGCAAGGTCCTGTATTAAAAAAAAAAAAAGTAAGTAGGAGCTGGAGAGATGACTCATTGTTTAAGAGTATTTGTTGCTGATGCAGAGGACATCTAGAACCCACAACCACAACTTTTGGTTGGCAGCTCACAACCAAAAGTAACACCTGCATAACTCCTGTTCTAATGGATCTGAAGCCCTCTTCTGGCCTCTACAGGGACTGCATGCGCACAGCCGGCAGACATACCTGTAGACAAAACACCTATACATATAATAAGAAATATTTAACACTGAAAATAAAGTAAATAAATAATAAGCAACAGTTTTAGAAAGACACATAGTACCAAAAACAATAAATAAACACACAAAATATAGTAAGGTCTTATCTGAGACTAAGAAAGCCTTTAGGCTGAGTGCTGTGTGGGAGAGACTGGCCTCCCTGACCCTCAACCATTCATGCCTCAGGTGACAGAGCCTGGGGTCCACAGTTCCCTCTAGCCTGTTCCTTCCCCCATGTATCTGCATCCTGAGTTCTCCCTAGGCTGTGATTTCACAAGGAGTGAGGCCAGGCTCCCGAATGTTCTCATCAGTCTGTGGGCAGCAGAGCCACCTGCTGCTGTTCTGGTGAGGCGCACCCTTCGCTTCTTCCAAGGACCTTATCAGGAGCCCATGGACTCTGAGCCTATCCATGAAGCAGAAACTTCTGTGATCTGTTACTCAATGAAGACTGCTCTGCCTCAGCTGTCTTCTCTCTCATTCCAGGACTGTCAGGCTGTCCATGTTTCTGCTTCCCTGAACCTCTGAATATTGTGGTTATCATAGCTGCTGTCATCATCATCATAGCTGCTGTCATCACTGTCATTTGCAAGATCATTTACTGTTTTCGTAAAAGAAGTGAGTAAATGCTTGGCAGTGGTGGCGTATGCCTTTAATCCTGGCACTAGGAGACAGAGGGAGGTGGATCTATGTTTGAGGCCAGCCCGGTCTATAGACTAAGTTCCAAGACAGCCAGGGCTACACAGAGAGACCCTGTCTCAAAAAACAAAAACAAACAGAGGTGAGTGAAGGCTAGAGCAGTCTGTATCTATGAGAAAAATGCATGTGCAACAGTGTGTGTTTGTGTAAATGTGCGTGCTTTTGTGCATTTGTGTGCTTGTGCATGTGTGTGTGTGTGTGTGTGTGTGTGTGCATGCGCTCGAGCATATGTGTGTGTGCCATATATATGCAGGTGCCCAGAAACCAAAGCATCAGATACAAGTGGCTTGAGTTGCCTGACATGGGTATTGGGAACCAAACTGGGGTTCACTCTTAACTCCTGAGCTACCTCTTCAGTTTCAGAAGAGGCAGCATGTTTGACAGGTTCTGGCTTTCTTGTTGCAGACAGAAAAGCCCTAAAGAGTGTCAACAACGAGTTCTGTGATCACCTACATGCCAGCTCTGCGGTGGGACATCTGCCCTGCAGAGGGACCCTCACAGGGAGGGAGCGCACCAGCCTCCCCTTGGCTACCTCTGCTCCAGGGAACGACTGCACTGAGCATCCAGGTACCCAGGGACTCCCCAATATAACATGGCTTGGGACACAGCCTATTGGGCTTCCATCTGCGCCCAAGAGCGGGGCAGCTCTGTGGTCGTCTGGGCGCCAGCTCTGCTGTGGGCCATCTGCCCTGCAGAGTGATCAGCGCTGAGAGGCTGCACAGTGCACTCCGCCATCTTTGCTCCTGGCAACAGGGCAATTGGGACCTCCAGGTGCAGGGACAATCAAGCATAATATCACTTAGGACTCAGCCAGCTTGTGTGCTCCCTGCTCCCAAGAGCTGGGCAGTTCTGTGGTCACCTACATGCCAGCTCTGCTGTGGGACATCTGCCCTGCAGAGGGACCCCCACTGGGAGAGAGTGCACCCGCACAGGGAGGGAGCGCATCAGCTTCCCCTTGGCGACCTCTGCTCTGGGGATTGACTACACTGAGCCTTCGGATGTGCAGGGATTCCCCAATATAACATCACTTAAAGAAATGCAGGAGAATATAGATCAACAGATGGAAGCCCATGAGGAGGAAACACAAAAATCGCTTAGAGAAATACAGGAGAACTTGGGTCAACAGGCAGAAATCCTGAAAGAGGAAATGCAAAAATATCTTAAAGAAATACAGGAAAATACAAACAAACAAGTGAAGGATCTCAGCAAATCCATCCAGGATCTAAAATAGGAAGTAGAAACAACTAAGAAATCACAAAGGGAGACAACTTTGGAGATAGAAAACCTTGGAAAGAAATCAGGAGTCATAGATGCAAGCATCAACAATAGAATACAAGAGATGGAAGAAAGAATCTCAGGTGCTGAAGATACCATAGAAAGCATCGACTCAACAGTCAAAGAAAATGCAAAATGCAAAAAACGTGTAACCCAAAATATCCAGGAAATCCAGGACACAATGAGAAGACCAAACCTAAGGATTATAGGTATAGATGAGAGTGAAGATTTGCAACTTAAAGGGTCAGTAAATATCTTCAACAAAATTATGGAGGAAAACTTCCCTAACCTAAAGAGAGAGATGCCAATGAACGTACAAGAAGCCTACAGAACTCCAAACAGACTGGATCAGAACAGAAATACCTCCCGTCACATAATAATCAAAACACCAAATGTACTAAACAAAGAAAGAGTATTAAAAGCAGTAAGAGAAAAAGGCCAAGTAACATATAAAGGAAGACCTATCTGAATCACATCAAACTTCTCACCAGAGACTATGAAAGCCAGAAGATCCTGGGCAGATCTCATGCAGACTCTAAGAGAACACAAATGCCAGCCTAGACTACTATACCCAGCAAAACTCTCAATCACCATAGGTGGAGAAACCAAGATATTTCATGATAAAACCAAATTTACACAATATCTTTCCACAAACCCAACCCTACAAAGGATAATAGGTGGAAACCGCCAATACAAGGAGAGAAACTACACCCTGGAAAAAATGAGATAGTAACCTTCTTTCATCAAAGCCCAAAGTAGATAACCACTCAAACATAAAGATAGCATCAAGAATAGCAGGTGGCAATAATCACTATTCCTTAATCTCTCTTAATATCAATGGTCTCAATTCCCCAATAAAAAGACATAGACTAACAGACTGGATACGTAAACAGGACCCAGCATTTTGCTACGTGCAGGAAACGCACCTCAGTGTCACTATCTCAGAGTAAAAGGCTGGAAAACAATTTTTCAAGCAAATGGTCCCAGGAAACGAGCCGGAGTAGCCATCCTAATATCAGATAAAATTGACTTTCAACCTAAAGTCATAAAAAAGACACAGAAGGACACTACATACTGGTCAAAGGAAAAATCCACCAAGAAGAACTCTCAATTCTGAATATCTATGCTCCAAATGCAGGGGCACCCTCATTTGTAAAAGAAACTTTACTAAAGCTCAAAGCACACATTGCACCTCACACAATAATAGTGGGTGACTTCAACACCCCGCTCTCTGAAATGGATCGTTCAGGAAAGCAGGAACTAAACAGGGACACAGTGAAACTAATTGAAGCCTTGGACCAAATGGAACTAACAGATATATATAGAACATTTTATCCTAAAGCAAAAGAATATACCTTCTTCTCAGCACCTCATGGTACCTTCTCCAAAATCGACCATATAATTGGTCACAAAACAGACCTTAACAGATATAAGAAGATTGAACTAATCCCATGCCTCCCATCAGATCACTATGAAATAAGGGTGGTCTTCAATAACAACAAAAACAACAGAAAGCCTACATACATGTGGAAGCTGAACAATGCTCTACTCAATGATACCTTGATCAAGAAGGAAATAAAGAAATCAAAGACTTTTTAAAACTTAATGAAAATGAAGGCACAACATACCCTAATTTATGGGACACAATGAAAGTGGTGCTAAGAGGAAAATTCATAGCCCTGAGTGCCTCCAAAATGAAACGGGAGAGAGCATACACTAGCAGCTTAATGGCACACCTGAAAGCCCTGGAACAGAAAGAAGCAAATACACCCAAGAGGAGTAAAAGGCAGGAAATCATCAAATTCAGGGCTGAAATCAACCAAGTAGAAACAAATAAAACCATACAAAGAATCAACAAAACTAGGAGTTGGTTCTTTGAGAAAATCAACAAGATAGATAAGCCCTTAGCCAGACTAGCCAGAGGGCACAGAGACAGTATCCAAATTAACAAAATCAGAAACGAAAAGGGAGATATAACAACAGAAACTGAGGAAATTCAAAAAATCATCACATCCTACTACAAAAGCCTGTAATCAACACAACTAGAAAATCTGGAGGAAATGGACAATTTCCTAGACAGATACCATATACCAAAATTAAATCAGAATCAAATTGACCATCTAAACCGTCCTATAACCTCTGAAGAAATAGAAGTGGTCATTGGAAGTCTTCCAACCAAAAAAAGCACAGGTCCAGATGGTTTTAGTGCAGAATTCTATCAGACCTTCAAAGAAGACCTAACACCAATACTCTTCAAACTATTCCACAAAATAGAAAAAGAAGGAACACTACCCAACTCGTTCTATGAAGCCACAATTACGCTAATACCAAAATCACACAAAGATCCGACAAAGAAAGAGAATCTCAGGCCAATCTCTCTTAAGAATATCGATGCAAAAATACTCAATAAAATTGCCAACCAAATCCAAGAACACATCAAAACGATCATTCACCACGATCAAGTAGGCTTCATCCCAGGGATGCAGGGATGGTTCAATATAAGGAAGTCCATCAATATAACCCACTACATAAACAATCTCAAAGAAAAAAACCACATGGTCATTTCATTAGATGTGGAGAAAGCATTTGACAAAATTCAGCATCCTTTCATGCTAAAGGTCTTGGAAAGATCAGGAATTCGAGGCCCATATCTAAACATAGTGAAAGCAATTTACAGCCAACCGGTAGCCAACATCGATCTAAATGGAGAGAAACTTGAAGCAATCCCACTAAAATCAGGGACTAGACAAGGCTGCCCTCTCTCTCCATATCTTTTCAATATAGTACTTGAAGTTCTAGCTAGAGCAATTAGACAACAAAAGGAGGTCAAAGGGATACAAATTGGAAAGGAAGAAGTCAAACTATCACTATTTGCAGACGATATGGTAGTATACTTAAGCGACCCAAAGAACTCCACCAGAGAACTCCTACAGCTGATAAACAACTTCAGCAAAGTGGCCGGATATAAAATCAACTCAAGCAAGTCAGTAGCCTTCCTATACTCAAAGGATAAGCAGGCTGAGAAAGAAATAAGAGAAATGATACCCTTCACGATAGTCACAAACAATATAAAGTATCTTGGTGTGACTCTAACCAAACAAGTGAAAGATCTGTATGACAAGAACTTCAAGTCTCTGAAGAAAGAAATTGAAGAAGACCTCAGAAGATGGAAAAATCTTCCATGCTCATGAATTGGCAGGATTAATATAGTAAATATGACCATCTTGCCAAAAGCAACATACAGATTCAATGCAATCCCCATCAAAATCCCAACGCAACTCTTCATAGAGTTAGAAAGAGAAATTCAAAAATTCATCTGGAATAACAGAAAACCCAGGATAGCTAAAACTATTCTCAACAGTAAAAGAACTTCTGGGGGAATCAATATCCCATACCTCAAGCTGTACTACAGAGCAATAGTGTTAAAAACTGCATGGTATTGGTATAGTGGCAGGCATATAGATCAATGGAACAGAATTGAAGACCCAGAAATGAATCCACACTCCTATGGTCACTTGATCTTTGACAAAGGAGCTAAAACCATACAGTGGAAAAAAGATAGCCTTTTCAACAAATGGTGCTGATTCAACTGGAGGTCAACATGGAGAAGAATGCAAATTGATCCATTCTTATCTCCTTGCACTAAGCTCAATTCCAAGTGGCTCAAGGACCTCCACATAAAACCAGATACACTGAAACTATTAGAAAGGAAACTAGGGAAGAATCTTGAACATATGGACACAGGGGAGAATTTCCTGAACAGAACTCCAATAGCTTATGCTCTAAGATCAAGAATTGACAAATGGGACCTCATAAAATTACAAAGTTTCTGTAAGGCAAAGGACACTGTCAAAAGGACAAAGCGGCAACCAACAAACTGGGAAATGATCTTTACCAACCTTACATCCGACAGAGGGCTAATATCCAATATATACAAAGAACTCAAGAAGTTAGACTCCAGAGAGCCAAATAACCCTATTTAAAAATGGGATACAGAGCTAAACAAAGAGTTCTCACCTGAAGAATATCTAACGGCTGAGAAGCACCTAAAGAAATGTTCAACATCCTTAGTCATTAGGGAAATGCAAATCAAAACAACCCTGAGATTCCACCTCACACCAGTCAGAATGGCTAAGATCAGAAACACAGGAGACAGCAGTTGTTGGTGAGGATGTGGAGAAAGAGGAACACTCCTCCACTGCTGGTGGAATTGCAAGCTGGTACAACCATTCTGGAAAGCAGTCTGGCGGTTCCTCAGAAAACTGGGCATGACACTCCCGGAGGACCCTGCTATACCACTCCTGGGCACATACCCAGAGGCTTCCCCTGCATGCAATAAGGACACATGCTCCACTATGTTCATAGCAGCCTTATTTATAATAGCCAGAAGCTGGAAAGAACCCAGATGTCCCTCAACAGAGGAATGGATTCAGAAGATGTGGTATATTTACACAATGGAATACTACTCTGCAATTAAAAACAATGAATTCACGAAATTCCTAGGCAAATGGTCAGTACTGGAAAATATCATCCTTAGTGAGGTAACCCACATGGTATGCAGTCACTGATAAGGGGATATTAACCCAGAATCTTGAAATAGCCAAGACACAATTCACATATCAATAGATTTCCAAGAAGATGGAAGGAGAGACACCTGGTCCTGGAAAGACTGGATGTAGGGGTATACCAGGATAGAGAAGCGAGAGGGGGTTGAATGGGGAACAGAGGGAGGGAAGGGGGCTTATGGGACTTTCGGGGAGGGAGGAAACGGGAAAGGGGAAATCATTTTGAATGTAAATAAAAAAAACCTTGAAAAAAAGAGTGTCAACAACACCATCTCTGGTAAGTGGGTCATGATGGCAGTGAGCACCTTTTGGGATGTCCCAGCCTGGAGCAGGGGATGGAGGGATGGCTTCAAAGGGCTCCAGCATCCCACCCTGCCAGAGGTTCAACTATATGTTTCCAGGTTCTAGAAACACAAGTAAAAGTTTGCTATGCATTCAAGACTTTTCCTCTCCCTTGAGGAAGCCACTGCACCAGTAAGTCTAAAGTCACTTTGTGTATCCTTTTTCTGATTTCGGGAGAGAAGATTCAGCTGTGAAAATAGTGTGATGGGAATTCTTTTTTGGGGGGTGGAGTGGTGGTGGTGTCAGAGTCTCAAATAGCTGACTTGCTATAAAACTAATGATCTTTTTTTTTTGGTTTTTTGAGACAGGGTTTCTCTGTATAGCCCTGGAACTCACTCTGTAGAACAGGCTGGCCTCGAACTCAGAAATCTGCCTGCCTCTGTCTCCCAAGTGCTGGGATTAAAGGCGTGTGCCACCACTGTCCGAAAACTAATGATCTTAAATTTTTTAAAAAAAGGTTTTTTCAAAAAGTGTATGCATGAGGTTCCCCCCCCACACACACACACACTCCCATTTGTATGTTTGTGCAGTGACTGGATCCCTTGGAACTGGAGTTACTGAGCCACCCTGTGGGTGCTGGGAACAGAGCCCAGGTTAAGCAGCCAGTGCTCAGAGCTTCCAGTTCTCCTTCCTTCACCTTAAGTACTACTACACCTAGTCTCCCAGTCCTTGTGGGCACTATGTCTGGAGTCTTTTCCTAGAAATTCACGATGGTGGCTCCTCACCCTCCCATAGCTGAGGGGTCAGGTCTTGTTCGGGTGGCAATGCAGTTCCAGAAAGCCAGAGGTGCGGCAGCCCAGACCTCCCTACCTGCATCGTGCAGTTTAATTTGTGCCGTGGTGTTTGTGTTCTCTTCATGAGAGCTGAAGTCTGCTCTGGGAATAGACAGAGTAGAAATTGAGGCACAGAAAATCAAAGGGAGGTGTGTTATCTTTATAAAGAGTGCCTTGAGATGTCATAACAGAAGCCCAGCCTAAGGTGTGACTAGAGCTAGGTCTCTCAGTGGATGAGGGTCCCTCCTGCCTTTCCACCTACTGGGAAATGTCAGTCCTTGGCTTGAGGTGGCTTAAACTAGTGTGCCATCATCTTCAGATGGTCCTCTCCCTGACTGACCAATACTTGGAGTATGTACTCACCTATAAACATCTATCCAACTAAGATCCTAGTTGCAGGCAACAGGTCAGGACATGGGTTTATCTTTTGGAAGCCATAGATCACCCCAGGATAGGCTTGTCCTAGGATCTATCTGGTCAGGCAGGCCCTGATGTCACATGGTATAGATCTTCTTGATTGGCCCTCCAAATGCTTGGTATCTCATCTTCTCAACATGCCTTGGATGGAGATAACCACCTTGCTAGGCACTTCCCTGAATGTTGGAGGTCTCCTTAGGGTAAGGAAGGGCAAGGTCAACCTCCATAAACTATTCACCCGGAGCCTCTGGCCTTCCTAGAAGAGACTAGAAGTTCCTCCAAGAAGGAAGACCGAAGCCATGTCAGGCTTGGCTGCTTCCCGACACCTGAGTAATAGATGTACAGTAGGTTAGTGACAGTCTTAATCAGCCCTGTCCCAACCTGGGTCTCCTGACCACTGGGGATTACTTGAGGACACAAAGATCCTCTCTTACTCTGAGAAGCAGGATCGCAGAAGCACTGCAGCTTTCCTCCAGAACATTCAAGAGATGTAAATAGACTAGTGTGTGTGTGTGTGTGTGTGTGTGTGTGTGTGTGTGTGCACTTGTGTATTTTCTTTTTTCTTTTTTCCAGTCTCCACTGTTCTATGAAGTTCTGGAAAGGAAGCAGATGGCATTCCTGAAGCTCACTGCATTTAAGGAAGTTGAGATTTCTGAACGCTGAAGTTGAGGAATCAATGGACAATGGCAAGCTCATGTCTAAACTGGAGACTGATCTTGCAAGAATGTATTTGTAAACTGTGGCAACTTAGCTGCTAAAAATTGTGTTCACTTCACCATCAAGCTAGAGTCAAGTGTCCTTTGGTACAGGACTGGAACCTTCGAAATAGCCCAGCTGAATTTGGAGCAGACACTCATCCACGGCATGCTCTGTGGACCCCGGTATGTGATGTGCCTTTCTCTCTTGTGAAGCTCAGCAGCTCTGTGTGCAGTCAGAGGGCTTCCCTCCTTGAAGCCTGCCATGGCTGGCCTTAGAGATATGAGGTTTAGCCAGTTTGGGCTTTTGGTGCTCAGAATGTCTTTCTAGAAGCCGAGGATGGGAGGACCCAAAAATGGTGTCCTTTGAGCCGACATCAGGGTGTCAACACCAGGGCCCAGACAAGGTGCTTTGTTGTACATATAAGCTCATAACAAAGCCCCCTGGCAGGCTAGCCTGAGCAACTGTGAACTTTGCCACACCAGGTACTGGGAATAGTGTCTGTGTTTTTAGGCTCCCCATCCCCCAGGCATCTAAGATCTAGCCTTAGTCTTTATTCCTCTCAAACTACAGTGAGCGGGTGTAGGTATGAATGAGAATTTCTCAGAAGAAGATATGTCTACATGAGTTAACCAATTAATTTATTATTTTTTTAATTTTGTTTTTGGTTTTTTGAGATAGGGTTTCTCTGTGTAGCCTTGGCTGTCCTGGATCTCTCTTCTTAGACCAGGCTGGCCTGGAACTCACAGAGACCCACCTGCCTCTACCTCCTGAGTGCTGGGATTAAATGCATATGCCATCACCACCTGGCTTAAAATTTTAATGATGCAGGGAGGCATAACTTAGGCTGTTCCAACCTAGTATATAGCAATGTCTTGCCTCCTGCTGGGTCAGGACTAACACCCTGTAGAGGGCACAAAGGTCCTTGTGCTCGCAGAGAAGCTCATCAGAAACCAGGAATGTTAAACGCACAGGGTTGTCTCCTCAACAGGAAAGTTGTAGACGTGTTTTCCACCCAAACATCTGGGGATGGATGTAGCTAACATCCTGGTGATCCAGGCCACACTTGAATCTCCCAGACTATTGTCTTTGTTTATCCCAGACTCTTCCACCATGGGCCTTTTGGTTTTTTTTGTTGTTGTTTGTTTGTTTGTTTGGTTGGTTGGTTGGTTGGTTTTGTGTTTTATTTTTTTTTGTTTGTTTTGTTTTGAGCATTGTTGCTCAATAAATCCCATCCTTATAGGAGATGTCACTTGTACATTACAACAGCCTAGGGGACCTCTGTGTCAGGTCACTCCTGACTGCCACAGATTTTTATGTGTTTATCCTAGACTCTTTCTCCTTAGACCTGTATCTCCAGCCCTGTTTGTGAGTCAATAGACTTCTGCCTCTGTCAAACCTATCTTGTTTTGGTTGGTTGGTTGATTGGTTGGTTGGTTTTCTTGGTGTAGTCCTGGATGTCCTGGAAATCAATCTGTAGACCAGGCTGGCCTCAAACTCAGAAATCTGCCTGTCTCTGCCTCCCAAGTGCTGGGATTGAAGGCATGCATCACCACGCCGAGCTAACAGAACCCATCTTTATGGAAGATGTAAAATGTGTCAATGTAAACATGTCTTTAGCTTTACTGTACACAAGCAATCAAGTTAATTATCATCAAAAAGCTTTTCCCCGGAAATTGTGCTGTGCTTAAATACAGCTAAAGTAAACTGCTGGGGTCAGTCTCTAGAAGTTTGAACTAGCACAAGCTAAGCTGTATTGAACTGGATTGCCTTTTTGCCTCAAGTGGATCATTACACTACCAACCTTAGTGTTTGCAGAGATCCTCAAACATCCTGACAACAGATAAAAACAACAAACCAACCAATACTATAGCACTACTCACTTGATAAAACTCTATTCTCCACCAGTCCAAGTACTGTGAATGCTGTCATACGCCTGAGGCCATAGCTGAGATTACCACTGTGCTGGTCTGTGTCTGATGTGACGCTTAACTCTTCCACTGGTGTACCTAAAAAATGCCTTACTTTATAACTTTTTGTTCTGTTCTACAAAGTCATGGAGCCATGAAATTGAGGTACCTAAATCTATGTTTCTAGGACCACAGTCACTCAAAATTGGGTTCGGAATAAAGTATTTCTAATTCCCTTCGAAAGCCGTGTGTTTGCCTCTACTTCAGGACTAGGGATGATGACAATCCCCACGACCTGCTTATGTGCTTTGAACTTTTTGAAATATTACTGCTACCAAGGTGGTGCTTCTGCGCAACGTTGTACAATATCACAGTATGTGCTTTGATCATTTCCTTTTTCTTTACATAATGTGATGGTTAACTCTTTAAATTAAGAAAATATTTTACTTGATATGTATGGATGTGTTTTCGTTACATTTCTATTGCTGTGACAGACACCAAGACCAAAAGCAGCCTGGGGGGAAGAATTTGTTTCATCTTACACTTTGTAGTCCACCAAGAAGTAAAGTCAAGGCCTGAACGCAAGCAGGAGCCTGGAGGGGGGAACTGAAACAGAGGCCATGGGGGTGGGGGGGAGGGGGAGGGAGGCTGCCTACAGACTTTCTCAGCCTGCTTTCTTACATACCCCAGAGCCACCTGCCCAGGTGGTGACACTGCCCACAGTGGGCTGGGCCCTCCCACATCAGTCATCTTTCAACAAAATGTATCCAGGTGTGGTGGCACATACCTTTAATCCCCAAGTGGAAAGTAGATCCGTATGAGTTCCAGGACATTCTGGTCTACATATAAGTTCCTGAACAGCCAAGGCTACACACAGAGACCCTATCTCAAAAAAGAAAAGGCCCCACAGTCTTGCCTATAGGCCAATCTTATGGAGGCAGTTTTTCAACTATGGTTGAAATATTCAGATAACTCTAGCTTTTGCCAAGTTGACAAAAACAAAACAAAACAAAACAATAATGACAGCAACAACAACAAAACAACTAACCAGGACGAGGGGTTTTGCCCTGCATGTGCCTATGTACCACATCCATGCCTGGTGCCCATGGAATCCATAAGAGGGCCTTGGAACCCCTGGAACTGGAATTAGAGCTTCTTATAAGCTACATGGATACCAGCAATTGAACCAGGTTCCACTGAGTCACCTCTCTAGCCCCATGATGGTTAATTCTGGTTTTCAGTACAACATGATCTAGAGTTGCCCAGGAAGTGACTACAGGCACACCTCTCAGGAAACTTCTAGATCCAGGTAATTAAGGTGTGAATGAACTGTGAGCCACAACACACCTTTGCTGCTTTTGTCAGGTGTTCCCTCTGCCCTCTGAGACTGGATCTTACTCTGTAGGTCAGGCTGGCCTGGAACTCACAGAGATCTGTCTTCTTCTGCTTCCTGGGTGCTGGCATTAAAAAACTGTACACCATAATACCCAACAGGTCTTTTGTTTGTTTGTTTATGTTTTAGGTTTTGAGACAGGGTTTCTCTGTGTAGCCCTGGCTGTCCTGGAACTCATTCTGTAGACCAGGCTGACCTTAAACTTGGGGGTTGCCTGCCTCTGCCTCCAGAGTGCTATGTGCACCACCGCCAGACATTTTTTCTTTCTTACATTTTTTCTTTTTCTTTTTCTTTTCTTTTCTTTTCTTTTCTTTTCTTTTCTTTTCTTTTCTTTTCTTTCTTTCTTTCTTTCTTTCTTTCTTTCTTTCTTTCTTTCTTTCTTTCTTTCTTTCTCTCTTTCTTTCTTTTTTTTGTAAGACAGGGTTCCACTCTGTTACCCTGGCTGGACTTTAGGCAAGTGCTGTTATTCATAGAGTGCACCACTACATTTGGCTGTTGTTTTAATATCATATTTATTAATATATGTTTGTGTGTGTGTCCCTGTGGGCATATCCACCTAAGTGCAGGTGCCCTTGGAGGCCAGAGAGGTCGGATCCCCTGTAAACTAGAGTTAAAAGACAATTGTGAGCTGGGAACTGAACTCTGGTCTTCTGAAAGGACAGCATATGCTTTTAATTGCTGAGGCATCATCCCAGCCCCTGGGGTTGTTTTTTCACACACCATCTCACTCTTTGCCCAGTCTGGCTATCTGTGGTGACTTGCTATATAGACAGCCTGTAAAACTTTCATTGAGGGCAAATCTCAGACACACAGTTGTCTATGAAAGTCACCACCACAAAAGCTAAAGCTTGGAGTTCTTGGAAGAAAGAGCAATGATATGCACAGAGAGACACATGGACTCTCTGGGTTCCTTATACATGGAAGAGAGAACTTTGTTTTACGGTTCTGTATATTAAAAGGCTGAGTAGGGTTACTGGGTTACTGAGAGTGTCAGCCTTATCTAGAACCTTAGAGGTCAAAAGTAGTCAGAGATTCCTGTGAACATACTTCCCCAAAATGGTACAGCAAAAGCATTTCCTTTGGGAAATCAGACTACAGTGTTTTCCATTCAGAAGAGACTTGTGAACACCAAAGGGAGATCAACTGAATCACAGATCGCTTCTGAGTTTAGATTTGCCCTCAATAAAAGCTTTACAGGATGTCTATATAGCAAATCATCCTCCTGCCTCAGCCTCCAAAGTGCTGGGATTACAGGTACGTAACCATCACCTGTAGCTCCTGCCTTAAGCTTTTTAAAATTGTTGGTAGTGTTAGTTATAAATTCAGGGTTGAAGAGAGACAGCACTCCAGTGAGAGTGAAACTTTACTTCTGACCATAGGGCACACAGGGGCAGAAGAGCAAGCATACAGGGACAGGACGTTCACTCAGTTCTTATTCTAAGACAGGTGGTGACTGTGCCTCTTTCCCATTGTCTGGGTTTTTTAAGGTGCAAAAGTGGGGCTATAGAGTTGGCTCACTGCTTGAGAGGTTGAGAGCACTTGTTGCTCTTGCACAGGACCTGGGTTCAAGCCCCAGCACTAGGGGATCTGATGTCCTCTTCTGACCTCTGTTTTACTGGACATACTTATGGTATACGTACATACATGCAGGCAAAACACTTGTACACATAAAAATTTTTTTTACAGTGCTAAGGAAATTGGTAAGGAATCAGCAACTTAATTCACATACATCCCAAGAATGCAACTGGGCCAATGTGTGTGAGTGTGTGGAGGGGATTAATACATTCACATAAAGGTGTTTTTTTTTACAAGGTAGAGATTAAAAGACTGGAATATTTTGTCCTAAACAAAAGTTTTAGTTTTACACCGTTTGACAGAAAAGACTAATATTTAATATCTCTTATAGTATTATACACATGACATTCTTCCACCCAAAGTTGTATAATTTATCAATATATGTCTTGGTAATTTTAGTAATTTTTTTTGGACAGGGTCTCATATAGTCCTTACTGGTATCAAATTCACTTATAATTGAGGATGATGTTTTAAAAGATTTTTTTTATTTTATTCCT
Organism: Tokudaia tokunoshimensis; assembly: GCA_036184795.1. Lineage (NCBI taxonomy): Eukaryota > Metazoa > Chordata > Mammalia > Rodentia > Muridae > Tokudaia > Tokudaia tokunoshimensis. The sequence continues at coordinate 120,128,334 of BTHU01000001.1, read as the reverse complement.
ATGAGTATACTGTAGCTGTCTTCAGACACATTAGAAAAAAGCATCGGACCCCATTACAGATGGTTGTGAGTCACCATGTGGATGCTAGGAATTGAACTCAGGACCTCTGGAAGAGTAAGCAGTGCTCTTAACCTTTTAGCTATTATCTCTGCAGCCCTGGAGGATGATCTTAAATTCCTAAGCCTCCTGTCTCAATCTCTGGGGTTGTAGGTATTAACAGCCATTTTTCCCTTGCAAAAGTTACAGGTTCCTTTTGTTGTTGGTGGTAGTTATTTTTTGTTTTTGTTTTGTTTTTATTTTGTAAAACAGGGTCCCACTCTTATCAGATGCTAGCCTGGAACTATGTAGCCTAGGCTGCCCTCAAATTTGTGGTAATCCTCCTTCCTTGGTTTCCCAAGTGCTAGAATTGCAAGCACGTGCCACCATCCTGCTCTCTGTTGTGGGATTCACCAGAGAAGACTGCTCAGACATGGGTTTAAGACAATAGAGAATCTTTACTAGCTGGCCAGCAACTACACTGGGTGCTCAGAATCCCAATGTATCACTGAGCCTTTCTCAGGGTGAGCTTTAAAGCACAAAAACCATGCTTTGGGTTGACACAGTTAACAAGAACAGTTAGTCGAAGAGCTACAGAAGCCATGAATCAAACCTGTATGGACTGTGACGGATTAAGTCCTTGTTCTAACAGTGTACTGTCTATGTGTTGAGTTTTACAGCCTAAATGATACTTCCATTACAGAGTCAACTGTGCTAAGGTCTGGTGCCCTGTTACACTCTGGGCTCTACTTTTTAAAGTACTGGTGTTATAGGGCTGGAGAAACAGCTCAACAGAGCCTGGCTACTCTTCCAGTGGACCTGGGTTTGGTTCCCAGCATCCACACGGCAGCTCACAATCACTGGTATCTTTAGTTCCAGATGGTGGGGGTCCGTTGTCCTCTTCTGGTCTCCTTGGGCACTGAACAGATATACATGCTGGCAAAACATTTCTACATAAAAATAAAAATAAAGAAAATCTCAAAAATTTTAAAAAGAAAATAAAGTACTGGTAGTAAAGATATGATTTTTTTGAGAAAGTTGTAAAGTTAGCAATATATGTTCTGATCAATTTAATGTTGTGATGGTTTGTATATGCTTGGCCCAGGGAGTGGTACTATTAGGAGATTCTTCTCCTAGCGGCCTTCAGCTGAAGAGGTCGAACTCTCAGCTCCTGCCTTGATGATAATGTACAGAATCTCTAAACCTGTAAGTCAACCCCAATTAAATGTTGTCCTTATAAGAGTTGCCTTGGTCATGGTGTCTCTTCACTGCAGTAAAAGCCTAAGACCTATGTGATAGGTTATTTCTCTGCTACTGCCCATAAAATGAGTCAATTCAAACCAGATTAGACTACATATAGGCAGGTTTATTAGGAAGAAATGAGCCAATTCAAGTCAGACTAGACTACATATATGCAGGATGATTAGGCAGTTGCTCTCAGGCGAGAGTTCACTGGCACCAAGGACTGAGGCCAGGGAAGTCACCATGGTGGTGGTGAAGAGAAAAAGAGAAAGGGTGTGAGCACAGAGAAAGAAGACAAGGAAAAGGAGAGATGAAGAAGACCAAAACATCTGGATTATATAGGGAAGAGCCTCTGTGGGAAGGACTGCCCAGCCCCTGGGCTGGAGAGTTCAGGGTTGAGGCAAGGGTATGCCAGGTAGGAACTGAGGGATGCTGGGAGAACCTCGAAGCCAGGTCTGCTTTGAAACATAAAATTTGCACCTCAGTCCCTTGTCCTGGGGCCCATAACCAAACAATATATATTACCATGTATCAGTTGTTCTTTTTTAATTAACTGATTAATTAATTAATCTTGAGACAGAGTATGTATGCCTCATGTAGCCATGGTTGACCTGAAACTCACCGCCTGTTTCCCTGTTTCTCCCTCATGAGTTTCCAGGATTAAGACCATGGTTGTCAGACCTTTTTTTTTTCCTTTTGGCTTATTTATTTTCTATTTATTTATTTATTTCCCTGCACACACACACACACACACACACACACACACACACACATGCATTTTTTCACCGCAGGCATGCAAAGCCTACGAAGGTCAAAAGAGGATCCCCTGGAACTGAAGTTACAACCAGTTATGAGCAGTTGTGAGTGCTAGAAATCGAACCTGCGTCTTCCAGAAGAGCAGCCGTGCTCTTGACCAAGGAACCATCTTCCAACCTCAAAACGGAGCTATTTTTTTTTATTAAATATAATCTTCATTTACATTTCAAGTGGTAAAACCTTTCCCAGTTTCCCCCCACCCCCAAACCCCCCAACCCCTCCTCCCACTCCCTGCCTCCAAGTATATGCGCCTCCACCCGACCCACTCCCACCTCTCCCCCCTCAATTTCCCCTTGTTGGGGCATCTATTTAGCCTTCACCTGACCAAGGACCACTCCTTCCACTGATGCCAGACAAGGCATTCCTCTGCCACATTTTTGGCTGGAACCATGTGAACCCCTTGGTTGCTGGTTTAGTCTCTGGGAGTCCTGGGGTGTCTGGGTGGTCAACATTGTTGTTCTTCCCGTGGGGCTGTAAACCCCTTCAGCTCCTCCGGACCGCCCTCCAACTCCTCCATTGGGGACCCCACTCCAGACCAATGGTTGGCTACTAGCATCTGCTTCTGTATGTATAAGGCTCTGGCAGGGTCCCTCCGAAGACAACCATGACATGCTCCTTTTGATATGCGCTTCTTGTTGTCCATAGTAGTGTTGGGGTTTGGTGACTGTTTATAGGGTGAATCCCCAGGTAGGGCAGTCTCTGGGTGGCCTTTACTTCAGTCCCTGCTCCACACTTTGCCTCCATTATTGCTCCTGTAAGTGTATTGTTCCCTTTCTCAGAGGAACCCAAGCCCCCCCCCACTTCAGTCCTCCACCTTCTTGAGCTTCCTGCGGTCTGTGAATTGTAACTTAAAACGGAGCTATTTAAAAAAAATACTTTGAGACAGGGTCTCACTATGTAGCTGACTATATTTTTAAAATAATACTTTTCATTTCTTCTCACACACCTCCCTCTGATGGTTTCTTGGGAGGCGACTTCATACATCCTGGAAAGAAAAGGATTTAGCAGTGTGCGTGACAGGAACCGCCCGTTTCCTGGCTAGTGGCCCTTTGGAGAGTGTCTGAGACAAGGGCGACTTCCTTGCCCCACCCCTCGATTCGCTGAGCCCCTTGCCCCGCCCCTTCCCTTGCTTCTCCTTAACCTCTACTCGCTTCGCCCCGCCCCTTTACTCTACTCCTCGCCCCACCCATTCCCTCGTTTTGTCCCGCCCCTCGTCCCGCCCCTCCCAGCCCGCTTCAGCAACCCGGGTTAGCGCTTCTGATTGGCTTAGCCCTTTGAGGGTCCAGAAATTAAGTTCCGCGCCAGCGTAAGCCAGAGTATTCACCCATCATGCCCCACGCCGGCGTCAGTTTGCAGTTGCCTAGCTACTAGACGTGCCCGGAAGACGACTGGTGGGGCGGGACTTCCGGCTCCGCGGTTGCATCAGATTCTGGAAGGCGTCTGTGGCGGCAGCCGCGGGTCTTGATTCCCAGTGATGGCAGGTTCCACCGCGGAGCAGGGTGAGGTTTGCGGGATGACTGTGGGGCTCTGGGGACAGCATGGCCCGAGTAGGCAGTACCAGACTGGGGCTGTGTGGGCAGCATGGTCCGAGGAGGCAGTGCCCAGGCCAATGCTGTGGCGACAGCAGTGGAACGAGTGGGTAAATGCCAAACGAGGCTGTGGTTAGGGGCAGCATGACCGAGGGACTTAGTGCCCAGGTCGGGTGTGTGGGGACAGCCATGGACTAAGTGGGCAGTGCCCAGACCAGTGATCTGAAGATAGCAGTGGCTTAAATGGGCAGTGGCAAGCAAAGGCTGTTGGGCAGAGGATCCCTGGGCGGGAAGTGACCAGCTAGGGCTCTAGAGTGGAGCTGTTTGGTTGGGCAGTGGCTAGGTCAGGGCTCTATGAACAGTACATACCCAGGTGAGCAGTGACAGGCTAGAGATCTGGATTTGGAAGTGGCTGGAGTGAGCAGAGATGGATCCTCAGGTGGGTAGTATTCAGTTCAGGGCTCTGGGATAAAAAGTTCTCAGGTAAGACTGTGGAGTCAACCGTGGCCCAAGTGGGCAGTGCCAAACCAAAGCCCTGGGGATGGCCAGCATCTCAGTGGACAGTGGCAGGCCAGGACCTGGGGGTGACTGCCATGACTCCCCGAAGCTAGAGTACTGCTTGGTGGGACCTGACTCCTGTTTTGTAAGCTCCTCTCTTCTTCAGCTTCAATTTCTTGATTGGGTTAAGGCTAAAGTTTCCTTGGATACCCAGAAATAGGAGAGATGGTCCTGTATCAAATAGCCTGTCTCCAGCTGGTGCCTGAATGAGACCTCACCACTCCCCCTCCTGCCCTGGCTGGACTTTGGGGGTGAGGCAAAGGCCCAAAGATTGTTTTGGTCTTCTGCCCAAGCAGGTGGGCGGAAGGGCACATGAGGTTGGTACTTAGGGAAGTAGGGCAGAGGAAGCAAGGACTCCATGTACACACACATGAAAAGAGCTTGGGGTTTTATGAAGGCTTTAATCTTCAGTGTGGTCAGCAGTCACCACAGGGACCTGTCCAGTCAGAGCATCACTGTCAGAGCATCATTGGTAATCTACTTTATTGCCAACTGGGAGACTCCCTCAGAAGGCAGTCACTTATGTCACCCCACAGTAGATCTGGGCCTTGGCAGATCCCTGAAGAGCAGTGTCTTTTCTCATTGTCTTTTTAGCAAGTGGCTTCTAGAAAGAGCAGAGACCTCAGCTCATATCCTGAAAGGTCAGAAGCAAGCCTTCAAAGGCAGAATGCTTAGTGTAGGTTTTAGTCTCTGTGATGAAGGCAGAAATTAGATGTGAGCTCTGACTTCTCAGTTACCTGTCTCCAGTTTAGGGTATGCCAAGATCTCTCAGGCACCCTGTGGCACTCTGTGGTTCTTGTGGCCTTGTTGGGTTCTAGGTAGTTGGCTCTGATCACCTGAGTACCCAGATGACAAGACTGCTTAACATGTGCCTAGTGACAGTGGTACCTAGCTTTGTATTCTAGCATTCCACTCAACTGACATGCCTAGATTCTAGCTGCTTCACCACCCACAGCAGCTTTTAGAAGTCCACCTAGACTACTATAACACAGCAGCGTGGCCAGCAGCTCCACCCTGAGCTGCCCAACAGGTCTAGGATCACAACTGTGCCCATACTCACAATACAGGAAATGGTTCCTGCCACTGAGGGTGGCGTTGTCATTGAATGAGTTCATAGGAAGAACTTGGGACACTGCCTGGTATGTAAGGACCAGGTCTGTCAAGAATGGGACTCTGCGACTCCATCCATCCATCCATCCATCCATCCATCCATCCATCTAATTGAGACAGGGTTTCATGTAACCCAGGCTGGAATTCCTGATCCTTCTGTCTCCTACAGGGATGGCAGGTATCACAACACCTTATCTAGTTTCCTCTTTGGCTTTTAAATAAACATGTATATATGGTGTGCAGATCTCAAGGGAGATTGCAAGTCCTGAGGGAAGATGACCCAAGAGTCAGAACGTCCATGAAAATCCAAGAATGGCCGGTGGTGGGTGTGGTGGCATGTGCCTGTCATTCAGTAATTTTAGTGCTCCAGAGGCAGAAGTAAGGGGATCTCTGGGAATTCAAGACCAGCCTGGTCTAAGTAGTAAGTTTGAGGCCAGTCATAGATAATAGATACATAGTGAAACTTTGTCTTAAATTAACAAAAAAGAAATAAAGAAGAGACTCAGGAAAGATAGCCACTTTCAACAAATCCAACAAAGCTATGTGTGGGTACATCATTAATTCTTACACTCTGGGAGATGAGGCAGGAGGATTACCAGTTTGAGACCAGCCTGGATTATATGAGATCCTGTCTCAAACAACGTAAAACCACTCAGGAACTGAAAAGCCCCAATACAGAGATGGTCTTTAGTTGCAACTTGAGGGCATTTGGGTGACTGCTTTTTCCTTCCTGTTTCCTCAGAAGATGGCCAAAGCTCTGAGTGACACGGGGCACAATGTCACCCAGAGTATGGAATAGCAGGCTTATTTCAGGACCTCTGATAGGTGGAGCTCATCTCAGATGCCAGATTTTTCCCATAGTTTAACCACGTAGTCTTCATAATCGTATCTAACTTGTAGTCTGCCTCAGTACAAGTCCCAGTGCAACTGTAATGGCGTCTGTGTTCCTTGTGACCCTTCCTGTACGGATGAGCACCCTGAGAACTAGAGAAGTGAAGTGATTCAGTCTGCTATTACCACAGCTAGAGACAGGACCAGGTACCCCTTGGAGCAGGGACTTCAGCTACCATGCAGCGACTTTTTTTTCAGAATCTCTTAGAATGACCAGGTTGGTTCCAGTTGCCAGGTACAAGAAGTAGAAAACAGAGCAAAATGGACCTTTTTTTCTTTTTTTTTTTTTTTTTCTGTTTCAAAAAGCTTTATTTTTACTTGGTCCAAAACTTGAGAGAGGCTCCAGGGTAGTTACAAAGCTGCCTAGTGGCTTGAGAGGTTCCTTCAGGTGGAGGTCCTGAGGCGGCTGGTGCAGAGCGGAGGGGGGAGCCCCTTGGAAGGCATAGAGGCGTCCTAGTCGTGCTTGAGAGTGAGGTGCTCAAAGAGATACTCGCCCAGAGATGCCTGGGGCACGCAGTCTGCGCTGGTTGTGGCCTGGCCACCCTGCGGAGAGGTTGGTCAGGTGGTCGCCCATCTTCTTGATGAGTGTCACCTCCTCATCCAGGAAGTGGCTTCCCAAGAAGTCAGAGATGAGGGTCTGTGCAGGCAGAACCCGGGGCATGCAGATCCAAGGGGGCCTGGTTCAGGTTCTTCTCCAGGGCCAAGGCAGCTTCCATGGCCTCCTGCGTCTTACCCCATTCATCTTGAGAAGACTTCTGCACATCCTGAAGGAGTGCATGGCCCCGCGATCATTCTGCAACTTGAGGAGATGCTCAGCACCCTCGTGCTCTTCCTTGACCAATTCTCGGAAGAAGTGACCTACACCCTCCAGAACCACGTCATCCCGATCAAAAAAGAAGCCCAGAGAGAGGTAGGTGTAGGATACCTGCAGGTACAAGTTGACCAGGTGGTTCACGGCAGCTTCCACTTCAATGGAATAATTCTGATGAATCTGAGAGGTCATGGCTGATCCGGAGTATGGGGCTAACTATGAAGACGGAGCTGAAGGTGGCAAGGAGATGATCCCGGAGACTGCGACTGGAGAAACTTGTAAGACAGCTGGAAGCTAATAAAATGGGAGTCTCCGGATCTGTTCCGTCTAAACACTGTTGAAACAAGACACAAATCCATGGCACCTCCAAGGCGCTGCCCCAATGGACCTTTTTGAAGGATGCAGACATTTGCTTCTCTGTGGCCTTATGTTCCTGGGATGTTATTCATGGCAGCAGCCTCTGAATATATGAGTGTTTTCTAGCATCTTGAGCAGCAGTTCCTGGTAGCAGTAGAGTCGGAACCCCACAGGGAACGTACGGGAAAGGAGAAGCAGGAGCAGCTAGAGGGCCCGAGGGGTGCTTTTGCTGGGAGGAAACAATCTGCAAGTGTGGTTACCATTGGGACATCTGCAAGGTGAGGGCTTTGAGGAACCCTTAGCAATAGTGGCAGTAGTAGACAGAAGGTCAAGAGCAAGTGACAGTGTAGCCCCCTGTCAAGTCAAGGCTTACCCTCTGGGAGCTTAGAAATCCAAGAAATGCTTTCTTCTAGTGTACTTGAAAAGGGACAGGGACAGGTGCTGAGAGCAGGTGTGAATGCTGGTGGGAAGAGCCAGGCAGGATGCTGCCTTCTGCATATTAGGACTATGGGTCATTGGATGTGACTTTTGTTTCTTCATTGCGCTAAATGCTAGCTCCTGTGGCGTCTCAGTGGCTGTTTGGCAAAGAATCTGTAGCTGTGTCAGTTATTGTCCACCTTTGGGACAGTCCCACCGTCAGAGGGGCTCTGCTCTTTGTATGTTCAGGGGATGAGCTGCCAGGCTGCCCTTCTGTGGAGGCAGAGTAGTTGATGTCATCATGATGTCCTGGTGACATCAAGTTTGCAGAATGGGCCTGGGAGGAATTCTTTTGTTGTCAAGCAGTGAACAGCTGGAGAATGGCTTAACCAACTCCCCTGAGAAAGCTGACCTGTTCTAGGCATTTCCTCCAGGAGTGTCTCCACAGCTCCCGTTGGACCACCTTACACATTCTCAGTTCCCATTCTCACCTGGCCAGGCTTTGCTCCCTCACAGTGGTCTGAGCTGCGCTACACAGAGCCTTTGGGATCCTGTGGTCTGGCACATTCCTCCAGGGAGCCTCTGGAGTCCGTCAGTGATTATAATCAGAGTAATGCATGAGCAATTACAGTAATGACAGCAGCAAGCCGGGTACTGGCTTTCTGCCAGAGGTTTGTAAAGCATGTTAAGTGTAATTGCACTTAGTGCTCCAAGGCTTTATGAGGCTGGTGTTGTTAAGTGTGTTTCCTTCTGAAGAGGGCAGGTGCTTAGCCTGCTGGCTCGGCCCATCTCCCAGAGCACTCTGCAGCCCATTGCTATTTCCCAACATTCGCCATTGCAGTTATCATTAGGGAACCTCGTGGATACTTAGAGAGGAAAACAGTGATGAAGTAAATATTTGGAGTTTTCCTGGGCATGGCTCAGTGGTGCTCAGGGACTGCTAGGCAGGGGCTGCCTTCCTTCTTGGGTAGCCTTTTTATCTGGGAAGAGAGGTCTGTTCTGTTAATTTCACCCAAGTGGCCTAGAGGCAGTGTCATGAGAATGCAGTCTTTGTAGAGCAGAAAGCCCAGACTAGCCTCCTCACCTTGGTTGAGGGGCTGGAACAGGGAGCTGTTCTTCAAAGCAAGCCCACAGCTGGGTCCTGAGACCTTGCTTAAAGAAGGAAAGGAAACCCAAACTGGGAATCGTAAAAGTAACTTATTCTCCTGTAGTAATTGTTATCCTGAGGCTTACTGCCTCAGTCTAGTAACCTAGGCCTAGTCCTGGAAGCTTCCAGCCTCTGTACAATCTAATCTAGGCCTAGAATGTTTTCAGCCTCTGAGACTTACTGCTGAATAAGCTCGTCCTTTCTAGTTCCTTCTGAACTCTGGCTGGCTGATTCAACTCAGCTGTTCTGGCTCCAACTCCTCTCCAAGCTGACTGATTCAACCTGCCTTCTCTCTTGGCCTCTCCTGAATAGCTCTCCTTGGCCTCATACTAACTTTGGCAGTATGTTCTAATCTTCTGGTTTCCTTCTCATTGTCTGGCTCATTCTGTCTTCACCTGTCTCTGTAAAACTCTCCCGGTAAAACTGCCTCCTCCCTTTTTCTCTCAGCGCTGCCCCTTAAGTAGCTTCTCTTTCCTCTTTCTTCTTGTGAGAGTTGGGCAGATCCTATTCCATCAAATCTTTGTCTACTTCATCCCTGTGTCTGCCACACAATTTGTCATCATTTTCAAACATGGCTGCTTCCTTCTACAAGCTAACTCTACCTTCATTGTTTGGAATTTAAGGTATATACTAAGGCCTGAGTACTAAGGAAAAGATACAGGGCTTGCAGTGTGTCCTAAGGTTTCTACTGCTGTGATAGAATACCATGACCAAAAAACACCTGGGAAAGAGTTCATTTCTCCAACTCTCAGGTGACATTCTATGTTGCTGAAGAAAGTATGGTAGGAACGAAACCTGGAGGCAATTGCTGCTGCAGAGGCCATGGAGGAGTGCTGTTAATTAGCTTGCTCCTCATGACTTGCTCAGCCTGCTTTCTTAAACATCCCAGGACCACCTACTCAGGGATGGCACCACCATAATGGGCTGGCTGTCAATTACTAATTCAGAAAATATGCCACAGGCTTGCTCCTAGGTCATTCTGGTGGCAGAATGTTCCCAACTGAGGTTCCCTTTTCCTAAATGACTAGCTTACACCAAGCTGACATAAAACTAGCTAGGACATGATGTAAAAGTCCAGCCATGATAGAAGCTTAGAGTTCTGTCCTCCTGGAGCTCATGCAGAACACTGCCTGGAGTCTGCTCAGTCTCAGGGGTGGGTGATGGCCATCATAGCTGTTACACCCTTTGTAGCAGGTTCCCCAATGGAGGGGTCAGGTGTCCTCAGAACAGTTCCTCCTGGCGGACCTGAGGACTCTTAGTGGGTTTGGAGAACCTAGGGAGGGATATGGTATTTCGCTTCTGGAAGCCATGTTTGTCCAGTCTACAGGCTTATGCATGGCTATGTCATATGCTGAGACTCTTCAGCTGCTACCCTCTCTGTAGCATACAAGTAGCCGTTTCATTGACTAGTTTATTTTGTGGTGCTAGGCATCAAACCTGGAGCCTTATACTTACTAGGTGAGTACTCTGAGCTACATCTCCCAGAGATTCACCTGCCTCTGCCTCTGCCTCTGCCTCTGCCTCTGCCTCTGCTTCTGCTGGGATTAAAGGTGTACATCAAAATGCCTGACCCAAGTTAGCCATTTTAAAGTACACAGTCCCTGGCATTAACATCACTCACAGCACTGCAGACCACCTCAGTATGCATGTGAAGCCTTTCTTTAAGGCTCTAGGAGGGAACCTGACCTGCTCCACTGTCACCCTGCCATCGTCCTGCCAGCCACTTCTCTGCATGCCCACCCTGTGGTCCTTCCTCTTCTGGATGTCTGACATGCAGGAAAGGGCTTTGACAAACACAGCTGTCTGGCGCTTGTTCCTTGGCAGCTTTCTGTGCACATGCCTGACATCCTGTGACCTCTTCATTTTTCTATCCCATGCCCTCTTGCCTGCCCTGTCCGATGTTGCATCTCCCCTACTCACTTGCCTGACATGTGCTCTTGTGCCTGCCTGCCTGCCTGATGTCATGGGTTGCCTGCCCTCTGGCCTGACATCCTGTGCCCTCTGTTTTTGCAGCTGCCGACTACAGGTCCATTCTGAGCATTAGTGACGAGGCAGCCAGGGTGCAGGCCCTGGACCAACACCTCAGCACGCGTAGCTATATCCAGGGGTACTCCCTATCCCAGGCAGATGTGGACGTTTTCAGGCAGCTCTCGGCCCCTCCCGCTGACTCAAGGCTCTTCCACGTGGCTCGGTGGTTCAGGCACATAGAAGCGCTCCTGGGTGGCTCCCAAGGCAGAGGCGAGCCCTGCAGGCTTCAAGCAAGTGAGTAACAGCAGTGAACCTCTGCTCCAAGGTCAGGGGCATGAGGTGCTTCAGGGCAGTGGATATCCTGCTGGAGACTCACCGCCATAGTTCAGTCAAATGTTCCTGTGGGGCAGAAGCCATGCTTGTTGGGTCTGGTAGGGTGAAGTCATGTAGCCAACATGTTGTGGCTCCTTTGGGACCACTCTGGGACCATACTAGATGCTGCTACAGGCCTGTCTTGGGGTTCCACTAATACTTTGATGGTAGTGGCACTTGGTTCTTGTCTTTAGTCCCATAGGTTACATTTGTTTCTCTTCAGGTGCAATGTCACTAAATATTAGAGCTGTATTCATTGACATTGAACTTTCAAAAAACACATGAGTCTCCTGTCTGCTTTGAGATGAAGTCAGTCATGCCTGTGGGTGTTGCTGCTGTCACTGGGCACAGTTGTTAGGATGAGGAGGTACTCCTGGAAAGGCTCTGGCTTGGGACTCAAATGGTTTGTCATCTTGATCTGGCCATATGGGAATGCTCCCTTCTGTAGGTGCTCCTTTCTGAAGATGCCTGAGGCCCTTGAGCCCCAGAGTCTCTTGGCTGTAATACACTTCTCCTTTATGTGGAGAGGGCTGAGTGCTGACTTATGGTAGTCCCTGCTGGTGGCCTCCTAGGGGCTTTGCAGACTTGGGTTGGGAACTTGGAGCATGTTGAAGGGTCTCCTAGAGTCAGGAGGCATCTTGATTTTTCTGTATTATCCCAAGTAAAACCCTGCTCCAGCCTAGGTGGGAGTGTGGCTGCATAGATAGTCTTCCCTGGACCTCTGCTGTTCCTGTGTCCAGCACTGTGTCCCAAGTGTCAATGGTATTCCAGATGTCTTATGTAGCACCAGGTGTCTTCTCCAAAGGTCTCAGGGAGTCAGATTGAACATTGTGGTCCAACTCCAAGTTATGGCAGTAGGAAGGAGATCAGGGACAGGCCCTGGCCTCAACAGCCAGCCATCTAGGCTCCATTTATGGTCCTGGGAAGAACCAAATAGACACACTACTTACTATCTGTGCCAGTGGACACAGCAGAGCATTGCTTCTTGGGCCTCACGACCCATGAAGAGAGGGCCTCCCACTACCGTCAGCCACTATCTGAGGGAGGCTGTTGCATGGAAGATGGAGCAAGGACAACACTAACAGGGTTGTCCTGCTTTCTCCAGCACCACAGCTGCCCGCAGGGCCATGAGGACCATGTAATCTTGTGAAGAAAATGCATTAAGTCAGCTCCCTTAAGCAGAAACATGCAAAAACATGGCTGGGGGAGAAGGAGGCTGGAGCTGGACTGCCTGTAACCATTTACTGGCTTTGGCAGGCCCAGGCTCCGGAGTCCAGTGTCTGCATCATGTCTCTGGATTGACAGTAGCTCTGTCTGCCTCCATACGGCTATGAGGATTAGAATTCTCCCTGTCGAGGGTGTCTTCTAAAGCATGCTCTCCAAATGAGAAAGACCACTTCCTCACTTCAAGCCCACAACACACTGCTTGCTGCTGTATACATAAAATATGTCACATCTTGTCTTCACCACCCTAGCCTCCTCAAGGCTGAGGCCTTAGCAGCAGAGTATCCTCTCAAACATGGAAAATGTGTATGTTGTTTTTAGCCTTCCTAGCTCCCTTCCCGAGGAGCCAACCCACTTCCCACCATCCTTCCCTTCATCACCCTGTGTGATTCAGCATGGAGGTCCACTCCGTCCTAGGGCTTTGAGCTTTCTTGGGGGCTCTCACCTGCACGTGGGCTCAAGCTGCCTGCATTACTTCACACTCTTGGGACTGGCCGTTGCTTCCCAGCAGCTTCTCCTTCTTTGGACTGCCAGCCTCTTGCATCCTCTTTTCAGAGTGTATCTGTCTGCGTTACAAAGCTGCCTGTTTTGTAATCAGTAACACTTTCAGTACCAGGACCCATGCCACCGTGGGCGCCTGGCCTGGAGTGGGACTGTTTTCGTGTGTGTTTTTTTTTTGTGGAATGACTGTTTCAGAAGAAACCTAAACAGGCTGACAACACCTAGGAAACTGCTGTGGGTCGTTGGGTTGTGGGTTCAGGAAGAGCCTAAGAACCTCACCTGTGTGCCCTGCTGACCCAGAGAGCTTGTGCAAGGCAGACTGTTGAGTATCTTGCCCTGTTACACCCTTTTCCAATGCAGAATGCGTCTCTGCCAGATGAGCTTAAAACCTGTCACTGACTGTGGGGCTATGGCAGCCTTCAGTGTAGCAGCCCCCTGTAGTGTCTCTTCTCGTGAGAATCCAGCAGTACCTCCATTTTTGGTGTCACCTCTGGGTCTTTTGAGGAAGTACAATTTCAGAATCCTCCATCACATTGAGATATTTTCTAGTCAGGTACCAGTGTGCTCAGGGTAAGCTGAGACTGAGCTTGGTGTCTGGTGAAAGTTTGGAGTTTTCCTCCATCCTAGTCTGTCTGCCTGTGATGGGTGGAGGAAGGAGCTCCTGCTTGCTGCTGACCAATGTCACCTCCCTCATCTACCCCCACACAGTGATGGTCCTCCCCTTTATCCTTAGCCTGTTAATTACCAGTCTCCTCTATTCTATCTACTGTGATCTGGACAAGGATGGAGCCTGGAGATGGCCTGTGCCCATAACAAATTTCTCTGTGACTCTTAAAGCAGAATCAATAGGTAGACCTGCTCAGGTGTGGTGTCACTTATAATCAGTTTTGCATAGGAGTCAGAGGTGGCCAGAAGCAAGCAATCCATGGTGAGGGACGACAAGGACCAGATCAGCTCAGGACTTTCTACCTTGCTCAGCAGAGGTGAGGGGGGGTTGAGGGACTGGACAGCAAGGTACATTGCGGTCTGCCACAGGTGGCCCAGTGAGATCCCTATGTGTAGACCTGCATAGGGGGCACACAGGGCCTGGCTCTCGGCAGGACTAAGGAGGAAGGCAGGTATGCCCGACAGCATGGGCAGGCTATGGATGTAGTTTCCTGGTGGACTTCAGTCAGCTTTTCTGGACTGAGATTGTGAGGCTTGAAACATCGCCCTTGTGACATCTCAGATTACCCAGGCATGCAGATTAGGGACAACTTTTCTAGAAACAGGTCTACAGGTCTGTCTTCAGGGAATGACCTTCAGACCTCAAATACATGCTAAAGAGTGACTGTGTCGTGTAGTATCCAGAGAGCAGGCACTGCCTGACAGAGAGAGGCTGGGCTGTGGAGCCTGCCAAGCCAGTGTGGACCAGCCTGGGTCATGGGGGAGGGGGTGTGTGTGTGTGCAACAGACTTGTATTCAGAGGTCATTCTAGCTGTGGGGCCAAGCCTGATTTCATGCCAAGGACAGAGACAAGGAGAGGCTGGAGGCCATTCTTACCTTGGCCTTTGCTACACCTAGTGACTTGGAGGTAGCCTGTGTGTCACAAACTGTCCACAGACTCTTACCTGAGAGCTGGGGGCAGCAAGGGCTGCAGTGCCACTGCCATGTCATAGTCAGAGCCTATGGAGACCCAGAGGCATGGACAGTACTGTGTGACTAGATGAGGATGGGTGCATGGCCAACCCAAGGAAGGGTGGGAGGTGTGTGGCATGCTACCTGGCTGTTCTTGAGTCTCTCTGGGAGTCTTGTTTGTTGGGATGCAGCAGCAGAATGTGAACTGAAAATCACAAGCCACATGCCTTAATGTCCAGCACTGAGGAGTCCGAGGTCAGCGGATCCTTAGTTTGAGGCCAGCCTGAACTACATGGGAAGTTCCAGAACAGCTGGGACTACAAAGTGAGAATCTGTCTCCAAAGCACAAGTACCATTGTTCAACCCTGGTGTTGAGAGCCAGAGGTGACCCACTTGTACTACAGGGTGCTGCCATGTGACCCATCTGCTCTTCTGCCTCCAGGTAAAGGCCGGCGAGTGCAGCCTCAGTGGTCCCCCCCAGCAGGGACTGAGCCCTGCAGACTCCGCCTGTACAATAGTCTCACCCGGAACAAGGTAAGAAAGTTAAGATGCCCTGTGCCCTTGCAGGGCAAATCATAGTCTGTTAACCACACGACTCCCATGTTTCCTCAGTTTAGGCTCAGAGTCCTTCTGTTACTCCAGTGCTGTGCTATGGCCTCTGCATCTTCTGTTACTCCAGTGCTCTGCAACCCAGACAGAGCTGTGCTCTGAAACTAGGGCACAGATGCCTTGTACATGATGCTTTGGGGAAGTCTGCCTGCTGACCTCCCAGCATTGGCCAGTCCTGAGTGTTCAAGGTCATAACAGCCAAGCCAAGTGCTGGCAGATTTTAGGAGGACTCAGGGTATCAGACAGATAGCAGATTAGGTAAAGTGGCAAACCCGCCAGGTGATGTTGGAGCCCAGCATGTGCCAGGAAGCCAGTACAGCCTCTTAACCTGATGGGCTCATCATGGTTTGTTAAACTTAGCTCACATCCATAGTAGCACAGGCTTCAGAAAGCTCTCCAGTTGTGGGATGGTTATTATTATTATTTTTTTTTATGTTTTACTTCTAATTATGTGTATATATGTGTGTCTGTGTGGAGGTACGAGCATGTGAATACACTGCTCACAGAGGCCAGAGGCTTCAGGTCCCTTAGAGCTGAAGTTACAGATGGCTGTGAGCCACCCAGCATGGGTGCTGGGAACTGAATCCAGGTCTGTCAAAGCAGGTGCACTCATCTCTCCGGCACCCTGGCCGAGTGTTTGATCACGTGCTCAGCAAGCAGGCGACACGTCTGGGACAGGTCCCATCTGCTTATATAACTCACTGACAGTGACACCTTTCAGAGAAGTCTAAGTGTTTGGATGCTCTGTCCCCTAAGCCAGGGTCCTCTGGGAAGGACAGACCTTGGCTAGCTGCTCTCAGCCTTTTGTTCTTTATCTGAAGAAGATGGCATCAGTGCCAACCTCCCGAGGTGGGTGTCTAGAGCAGTTAGGATTCAGGCTGGTATTTGTTAGCTGCAGTTTTTGCTAAGCTGACATTTTCATAACAGCTACTTTGTTCCCTTTTCCACTCTGAGGAGGAAGAGGAGGAGGAGGGTTCCAGGGAGGGAGGGGGTGAGAACGCCTCACCAGGCTCTCACTACACAGCTTACTGGATGCCATGACTTTATCAGTAAAATAGGAGACAGGAGGGTCCTGCTGGTGTGGCTCAGGCCTTTCATCCAAGTGTTTGGGAGATGGAGGTAGGCTTGTGAATTCAAAGCCAGATTCTGGCTCACAAATTAATGGCCCTCCACCTTCAGTTAGCGTCCTGTCTGTGGCTCCTCTTGCTGTGCTGTGGAGTGTCGTGAGTTTCTGGTGATGGCATTCCTTGTTTTTTAACAAGGATGTATTTATACCTCAAGATGGGAAGAAGGTGACGTGGTACTGTTGCGGGCCGACTGTCTATGATGCGTCTCACATGGGACATGCCAGGTGGGTCTGATGCTGGGGATCTGTACTGCTGGAGGACTAAAGACAGCAGAAAGGGGAATACACAGAGCCTGTGGTCGCCAGCCTGGAATCTACCCAGACACTGTCTCTACCCCGGGGGACATGTGACGGATGTGTACATGACATTCAGACCTAAGGTGTAGTGGACCGTGACCCCTTCCCTGACATACATGGACACACGTTACTGGTGTGACTTTTCAGAGTCGATGGCTGATGGGGTAAAAGCCATGAACCTGCCCCTAACAACTTTCCTTAGCCCAGGTGCCTGGTCCAGAAGTGCTGAGGCTACAGGTTTTCAGATTTTGGACTATTTTCATATAAACGGGAGGTCTTAGGGATGGAACCTATACTAAAACATAGCATTTACTTATTTCACATACATCTTATATACATAGTCTAAAGGTAATTTGAATTCTTAACAGTTTTGCTCATGAAGCATTATTTCATAGCATGGAAGTTTATCTTTGTGGCATCATGTGGGTGCTCAGAAAACTTGGGATTTGGGGGTGTTTTCAGTTTAGTTTTTTTGTGTTCTTGTAATATCAAACTAACAGGCACTGTGTGCCAACTGGGGAACTGTGCTTTCTGCTGCTTCAGGTCCTACATCTCTTTCGATATCCTGAGGAGGGTGCTGAGGGATTACTTCCAGTATGATGTCTTTTACTGCATGAACATCACAGACATTGATGATAAGGTAAAGGGGCGCCTGTGTTAACATTCAGACCTGATGGGTGACATGAGAGGAAGCAGCACTTTCAGATAAGAAATCCGACTGCCGACCATTGCTTAGGAGGCTGAGACTGGACGATTTGAGCGTGAGGCCAGTCTGGACTGCGTAAAGAGTTGCAGGACTGCTTGGGCTGCATGGATGGACAGATGGGCTGGAGGGGAGGCAGACTCATGTCTGACCTAGTAAACGCTGAGTCCCTGCTGGGAACCGATACACAGTGTAGAGTCATTTGCACAGGTGCCTTGATGCTGGAGAACTCTGCAGATTCCAGACATTGGCTAAGTGTCCATAACTCCTGGTTCTTTGTGGAAGCAGGTTCACTCTGTATCTTGCTAGCTGAGAAAGCTGGGGCCTCAGTGACCTGTCCTTAGACACCCAGATGTTCATAGTAGACCTCAGCTCCACTTTGCAGGTACAGAAGGAAGGGTGGTAATGGTGTCCCACAGTGCCACAGTGTTTGGGACCTGTGACTGTCCCCATGCCTCTTGACCCTCACTCAGAGTTGCAGTATAGGAGCGGTTCTACATATGGGAGGGAGTGGACTCTGATCATAACCAGCCTCCCACCTCTACAGATCATCAAGCGGGCGCGGCAGAACTACTTGTTTGAGCAGTATCGGGAGCAGAAACCCCCAGCTGCCCAGCTCCTGAAGGATGTCCGTGATGCTATGAAGGTAGAGGTCATGGATACCACCCTTGTCTCCTCCTAGTGCCTCTTAGGCCCTTTCTAGGACTCAAGCCAGCTTCATTGGGGCCCCAAAGTCACAGCAGGTGTTTCCCCTGCCAGGCCTACGAGACAGTCACCAGGTCAGAGTTCTATAGGCTATGGTGTGGTATAGGTAGTGCTCCTGTCACTTAGGGGAAGTATCCATCTCCATCCCTCTTGATGTCTGGTCCTCAGTGTTAGGGTCACGAGCAATCCGATGCCCAGTTCTGGCCACAAGGCAGACCCTTGATCTGTAAGTCCTCATTCGTGTTCACAGTGCTGTGACCTCCTCTGAGGAAGTATGGTCTCACCACATCCACACCTTTGCTCGGAATAAGCCTCCTTTCAATGTATAGTTCCTGGATGTGTCTTAGTTATTTTTCTATTACTGTGATAAAACACTGACTGAGGCAACTTACTGTTTATTCTGGCTTCTGGCTCCAGAGTCATGAGCCCATTGTAGCAGGGAGTCACTGTAGCAGGTAGAGAAAGCCAAGAGCTCACATCCTCAGACACAAGCACAGAGCAGAGGAAGCCGACTGGAAGCAGTAGGGCATGGCCTAGGATCCCAGAGCCTGCGCCCTCTAAACCTCGGAAAGCACCGCCACCTTGGGACCAAGTGTTTAACTACTAGAGTCTACAGGAGACAGTTCTCTTAAATTATCACATCTACAGTGAGACTGATTAGTCTGCTTCCTGTCACACACCACCCTTAGCAACTACAGTAACAATCTGGGATGCTCGTGGCATTACCCATGGGAAGAAATTAGGCCTGAAGTTAGAGCAAAGCTATCTTTGGTCTGACAGGACTGGGAACTCGGGGAATGGGGCACTTTTGACATGAAGGTGACCTCCAGCTGTTGGGGTTTGCTGGATATACTGTTATCCCTGTTTTGCATGGAGCAGCTTGTTCAATAAGCTTAAGCGTCCTGCCTAGCCACACGTGAGGAAAGGTAGCAGATCTACCTGAATTGGGAGCTAAAGTCTGAACAGTGGGGAACACAGTATCTAATGCCTTGAGTCAGCTTTAGGATGCAGGGTTCTGCCCAGGCCTGACATGTTTGATGTGTTCTTATGGTTATAGCCATTTTCAGTCAAGTTAAGTGAGACAACAGATCCCGACAAGAGGCAGATGCTGGAACGGATCCAGAACTCTGTGAAGGTTGCCACAGAACCACTGGAACAGGCTGTGCATTCCAGCCCCTCTGGAGAGGAAGTAGACAGTCATGTACAGGTGAGCTCTTCCAGGCCCAGGACAGCCCATTGGTATAAAAGGTCATACTGTGCATCAGATTGATCCACACTCGAGGTGACCAGGCCCGTGACTCCGCTCCGTTCTTCAGTATGTACTCGGTGTCCCATACCATCCACGACCCCCAGGCTCGGGTCCCGCTCTCCAGGCGTGGAAGCTCAACACCATTAGGCTTGAACCTGGGCTTGCTTACCTGAGAAGCCATATTGCAGCTGCCTTTCCCCCATGCTCCCTCCCACCTCTTGTACTTGGACTGCAGGGGAGCAGCCATCTGTTTTCCTGATTCCACAGTTATCCACTGGCTCCTCCCCTTCATTTCTTGGTAGCAGAAAGCAGAGGCAGCAATTGAAGTGAGCTGCAAGTCATGGTTAGTGGTGCATCTGGGGCTGTCCCTCCCTCTTGCCAACTCTCCCACTCCTGAAAAAACCCTCCTTGAGACAGAAGTGAGGGCGTCATCCCCTTCTGTCCGTCCCCTTCCAGCTAGCGCCCCCTGCTGGCCACCAGACACAAGGATCATGGCTGCAGTCACCAGGCAGATTGTGGGTGTACTTGGGAGAGGTTTGGGCCTCAGTGTTAGAGATTGGGTCTCCACCTGAGCTGACCATTCTACCTTTGCTGTCGTTTTCTGTTCAGTTTTCTCTCTTCTGTGTTCTTATAGGACAGAGTCTGGTCTTTATGACAAGTCCACGAGTCCATGTGGATGACCTTGAGGCCATGTTCTTTCCCTCAGCTGTGTTTTTGAAATGGGTTCACATGAGGTCATTGCCATTCCTCTGGGCTAAGATCGTCTCTAATGCTTCTGAGGTGACCAACAAGATCACCATCTGAGGCACTGGTTGCCCCGCCTTTTCCCTAGACCCTGGCACCATATCCTGCCTTCTGTGTGTCTGATAGTTTAGGGACCTTGAGTAAGTGCAGTTTTAATTCTTGTGGTTGGCGCAGCATAGTGTCTTCCAGGTTGATCCATGTTGCAGCGTAGGCCAGCATTCCTGTCCTACATAAGACCTTCCATGGTGTGGTGGGCCCTGGCTGTCCACTCCCCAGTCTGTGTCCATTTATGTTGTTCCACTGTTTGCTGTTGCAGTGCTGAGAGCATAGTGTACAAATCTGTTGGAGACCCCGCTTTTAGAAGCTCTTTGGGTATGTCAGAGGCGGAATCGCAGGATCCCACATTGAGTCTTCATCCTGCATTCTGCTTACATCATGGCTTTCTGCTGACAGCACATACGCGCATTTTCACCAGCACTTGACCTTTCCCTTTGGTGATAGCTGTCCCCATGTGTGGTAGCCTCCCTCCTGTGTCCTATGTTTGCATTTCCCAACTGCAAGTACTATATCCACGTGCAAGCTGTGATGTGACATCTGTGGTGCAAGTTTCTAGGAGTTTCTTTAGGCCATATTCTAGCATGGAATTGCTGCTGAGTGGTAGACCATATTTGGGTGACTCTTGGGAATCCCCAACACTCACCATATATCCCCAGGTTCTCTGAAGGACCTGGGGGACTCAGCACGGAGTTGTATTGTTGTCTGAGATTGGTCACAGCGACACAGGTGGGACACCCATGTGGAGAACAGGCAGATGCTGCAGGATTCCACACAGTTCGGAATCGGCCTACACCAGAACAGAGCACGTGCTGCCCTGGAAAGATCAGCCGTGTAGGGACGCTCACAGGAGCCTCAGCAGTCAGGGCTGTGGTTCCGCCACTCAGCACAGTCAACAGCTTAGACTCCAGGAAGCAAGGCGAGGGCTCCAGGCCCGTGGTCTACAGTGTTAGAGCAGAGCCCCTGGGGGCTGCTGCAGCAGGGCTAGGCACCAGCTGCTCAGAAGGAACATTTCAGCTCCCCATGCTCCCTTCACCATGGTGGCCTTGTTCCTTCACACATCGGTGCTGTGAGATCAGCCCGTGACCACCTCAGCATAGGCACCTTCACCCTGCTCTCTGACATCCCCTTCCTTCAAGTGAATGTAGGGGTAACACCTGTGATTTGAATACCTCTCCCGAAGTCTCCTGACATTCAGCTGCCTTCATATGGTGTGTGGCTATTTGGACACCTGTCCTGCCCTTCCCCTGGGTTGTTGGCTTTTTTCTGAGTGGTTTGTAAGTGTCCTCCCATCTCTTCCCACGTAAGCTTTTCACTAACCAGCATTGCTAACATTTCTGTCTTATAGCTGTCCTGCCGCTGCCTTTCAGTTTTCACCAATTTATCCCTGTTCTTGTTTGTGGTTCGAGTCTGAAGTCTCACTGTATATCTAAGCTAGCCCCAAACTCTGTGGCCTGGAACTCGTGATCTCCATGCCTCACTTCCCAAGTGCTGGGACTGCAGGCCTGCTCCACATTTCCAGCCCCTTCCTTCTTTGGAAGTAAACATTAATTTGTTTTAAGAAGAAATTTGCCCCACTGTTTTCCTGTGTTTTCTTTCAAAGATTGTAAAGTTTTATGATCTCCTGGAAGTCCTGCCCATTGCTTGATGGGTGGCTGAGTGAGGTTTCTCTCCCCTAAGTAGGGATGCCTTCCTTCCCCAGGGTCTACAGGGCCAGGGCACATCTGCATGTCTTCTGTGTGGACTTTGTCAATTACGCTGCCTAACCCAGCAGGAACACCTGCCTCCAGTCTGAGAGGAAGTAGATTTTGGTGTCCTGTGGCATGTGGAACATTCAGATCAACCTGCTTGGTTTGTTGAGTCTCTAGATCTGTCCACCGTCAGCCCTTGCCCAGTCTTGATTGCTTCTTTCCTTCTTTTCTTTTCAAAATTCTATTGTTGTTGTTGTTATTATTTGTGTGTGTGTGTGTGTGTGTGTACACCTAGGTGAGTTTATAAGCAAACAGGAGTACTCTGTGGAGGTCAGAAAAGGGTATTGGATCTCCTGGAACTGTAGTGAAGGCTGTCATGAGCTGCCATGTGGGTGCTAGGAACTGAACCCAGGTCCTCTAGAGAGCACCCAGTGAGTGCTCTTAACCACCAAGCCATCTCTCCAGCCCCAGCCTTCATTTCTTCAGGTTTGATCTGATCTGTTTTCTCTTCTTAATAGGTGGACTTCATTTTCTGGTTCAATTGGGAGGGGGGTTGCTTGTTTGTTTGTTTGTTTTGGAGATAGGCTCTCAGTCTGTAGCTCAGGTTGTCCTGAAACTCACTATGTACTATGTAGACCAGGCTGGCCTCAAACTTATGGAGGTCTGCCAGCCTCTGCCTTTCAAGTTCTGAGATTGGAGGAGCGCTGGGATTAAAGGGTCGCACCATCCATCGCTCCCCGCCTTGTCTGCTGACTTTGATAGCATGTGCTTGCAGCAGCTTTTGATAACCTTGCTAACCTTTTGTAAAGTCTGTTTGTCTTTCCAGGAGGATTGTACTTTTCATGTCAAGTTGGTTGCTATTTGGGTGAGACTTATTCTACCGGGTAGAGTGAGTCTGTCCTGTGCACTGAGCAGCAAGCAGGCTGAGTTCTGGTGTCAGGTTGGGAACTCTTATGCTGGAGAGGATTCTCTAGTCCCCAGTCACTGGTGCAGGATTCTTTTTGGTGTGTCTCCTATTCCTCAGCTGTTGTTGGGATTCTGTTTGTCTTTGCTAGTTCTTTTGACAGATTAGCCTATTGACATGGTAGTTTAAAGCCAGCTGAGAGGACTGCCCTCTGTGATACTGGATCATTTGCCTCTCCTCCTGTTCTAACCAAACCTCCTTCTTTCTCTCCCTGTCTTTCCCTCCCTTCTTCCCATTGCTGGAACTGAAACCCAGGGCCTTGTCCATGCTGGGTAAGCACTCTGTTAACCAACACCAGCCTTTCTCCTCCTTTTTTGGGGGGATGACTCAGACTAGTCTTGAATATTGTCGTGATTGTAGGTCTGTGCTACAAGGCAAGGTAGAACATTCCTATTTCATTCACATCTAAAGGTGAGAGGTTTCCTGCTCCTCACATTACACACCACCGCCAGTCCTCCAGAGACACCGGCTGGATGCCCTGCGGTTCACTCCGTTCTGACAATCAATGAAGATGGCCTCAGAGCCTGTGAGGTGAAGGTTCGTGAAGGCCTAACAACTTCAGCTGCCAACCACAAATAAGAGCTGTCACCTAACTTGGGACTAGTCAGCACTGACTCCAGGGTCCCTTCAGTCCGCCTCAGCTTCAGTCAACTTGCCAGGATCACTCACAGACCTCAGGGAAACAACTAAGATACATTAGTAAAGCATGAAGAGGGCGAGGCTCAGCCAGGTCACTATTCCCACACACCCAACACGTGTCATCAGTGAAATACAAATTAAGACCCAGCAGAGCCAGGCACAGCGGCAGGTGCCCTTAATCCCAGCATCAATAGCAAGCGTCAGCATTCCAGAGCTTCCCAACTTGTCCTTTGACTTTTTTCTATTGTTGTTTTTGTTTGTTTGTTTGTTTGTTTATTGAGACAGGGTCTTTTCACAGTCTAGTCTGACTTCAAACTGATTATCATCCTGCCCCAGCTACCTAAATGCTGGCATTACACACGTGACCAGCACAGCCTACTTTCTTGGGGTTTTTGTGAGTCTTTGTCACAGTTTGATTAGACTGTTGATGGCCACTGGTGAACAGCTTGGCCTTCCGTGCTCTCCCTTTGTAACCTTGGCAGCTAGAACTCTCTTGATAGGCAGATACATTCCAAGGCTGTCCCCTCATGGAACAATAGATGATCCTTCACCCAGGAAATTCCAAACGACTTAGAGGCTTTGTGTAAGGAACCAGGTGTCTGTAATTATTTCATAGTGCCGCTGCTTCTCGTCGAAATGCATGGTTTAAATTTCCTCCGTGCCTTTTCATGACCTGATAGTTCCTGTCTTTTTAGCACTGGCTAATACGCTTTATCCCATTGTCTAGATAGACCCATTTGTTTATCTGAAGGGTATCTTGCTTCCAGGTCTGGCACTTATGAATAAAGCTGCTATAGACAGCTGTGTGTGGGCTTTGTGTGGACATAAGTTTTCAGCTCTTTTTGGGTAAATAATGAATGTAATTGCCAGATCATATGGCAGACGAATGCTTATTTCTTACTAAGCTGGCAACTGTTTTCTAAAGTCTCTGCACCGTTCTGTACTTCACAGGCCTTAAAGGAGTCCCCACTGCTGTGACATCAGCAGAGTCCTGAAGACTATCATAGGTGCGGGGCTTTTGGTAATTGGGTTGGGTTTATTTGTTTGTTTGGTGTGTGCATGTGTGTGCAGAGATCAGAAGAGAGGTCAGGTCCTTTGGATCTGCAGTATAGGTTGTTGTGTGTGCTAGGATCCAAATGCACACTGCTGTGATTGAGCGTCCAGTGCTCTTAGCCTCTGAGCCAGCTCTCCAGACCTTGTACTGTGTTTATTTTATTTTGAGACAGGGACTTTCTTTTAGCTCAGGCTGGCCTGGAACTCATGTAGACCAGGCTGACCTTGAATTCATAGAGATCCCCCTGTCTCTGTCTCCTGAACACAAAGATTAAAGGTGTGTGCCACTGTGCCTGGCTCTACTGTGTTTTAATTTGTATTTCATTGATGGCATGTATTGTCAAGCACCTTTTCATGACTGTTTTGGAGCTACTTTAAAGAACATTTTAAAAACTGTTGATCTTCAGTTGTTCATTGTTACTTGTAGCAGATGTGTATCTGTTCCTGTGATAAAACACCATGAACAAAGGCAAGTTAAGGAAGAAGGAATTTGAGGATGTAGTTCCAGGTGGAGGCTTATGGTTCCCTCTTCCAGAAAGAGTCCATAATGACGGGGGAAGAATGGCAGCAGGCAGCCTAGCAGGAAGCTGAGTGAGCAAACAGGAAAGGGCGGGAGGCTATAAACATCTCACCGATGTACCTCTGCCAGCAAAGTTCTACCACTGCCCCAAATAGCACCACTCTCAGGGGCCAAGTCTTCAAATTCTTGTACCTGTGGGGACATCCTCCTCCTAACCACCACACTGCTATACCGATTCCTTGAGTGATTTTTTTAAAATACATTTTTATTCATTTGTCAGGGTGGGAGCACATACCACTACATGAACAAGGAGGTCAGAGGACAACTTGTAGGACTTGCTTCTCTCCTTCCACCATGTGGGTCCCAGTGATTGAACTCAGTCCGTCAGCCTTGGTAGCAAGTGCCCTTATCTGCTGAACCCTCTCACCAGCTCACACTGAGTAGGTTCTTCTCTTCCTCTTTCTCTTTCTCTCTCTCTCTCTCTCTCTCTCCCTTTCTTTCAAGGTTGTTTGTTTTATCTGTTAGTTTTGTATTACTGCAACAAGTTCCTGAGGCAGCCAGCATAGAAGGAGAAGTGTCCTACTGGGTCATCTTCAGGGTTTGGGGCCTTTGTTAGCCCTGATGCTTTGGCCTGCGGTGAGACTGCAGAGCACGGCTGGAAAGTGGGATGGAGGACGCTGCTCACCTTGTGGCTGTTGGAAAGCAGAAGTGGCCTGACTTATTTCTGCTAGGCTGCACCTCCTCTCTTCACAGCCTGTCAAGGATGAGAGGCAACCCTGCAGCCTGTTCTTTGATAGACACTGACATCTCTACCTACACTGTGACCTTCACAAGTGGTCCTCAGTTTCCCTGATTGTCTGGAACAAGCTGATTAGAACTGGCCAGGGTTGGCTATTCCCTTCTCCAGGTGTTCTCTGCTCTGATGATGCTGTGGCAGGTTCCTCATTGGTTAAATAGCTTTCCTCAAGTCACTGTCATAGGTCACGGAGTGCGACTATACCAGAACATTTGAGTCTTGGTAAGCTAAAAATTCTAGAGATACATTCCTTATAGTTCCTGAGGCTGGAAATGTAAAGAATCCAGGAATTCTCCGTCATCCACTGACAGATGCAGATTGGGAAGCAAGGGCATGTGGGAAGGTCGCCTCTGGCTCTTACACAGGGCACACTAACCCGTTCATTGAAGGGTAGTGACCTAAACACCTATTATCCTCACGTCTTCACACAGTCTCGGCGTTGAGTCTGCAGCTTCTGGGGAACATGAAGCCCAGGGCAGTTGGGCAGGCAGGCCTTCTGTACTTCAGAAAGGCCCCTTCTCCTGTCCGTCCTGTCCCACAGGTGTTACTCGTGAGAGGGCCTGATGGCTGGCCCTCTGGGAGTGGACCCTGGCGAGTCCATCTAGGCTTATCTGTCCCACACTGGCTCCACAAGCTGTCAGCTCATCATCCTCTCCTGAGCTCTGCTCTCCTGGCTGCTGTCAGGACCTCACATTCCCTTAGAGCTAAGAAGAGCCTGTGCTTTTGTTTCTGCCTTGTACCTGCTGTGTGAGTGACACAGCATTTCTACACTCCTGTGTGTCCTCACTGCTGGCATCGGAACTAAAATCCAGTCTTTTTCTCTTCCGAACTTAGAGATTTGGAAGCCATTTGATTAGGGGTTTTAAGTTTAAGGTTAGTTTTTTTCTGAGGTATTTCATCTCGTGTCATATTGAAGGCAACTTAGTCCCTAGAAGTAAGTACTCAAGCCCATTGGCCCCTACACCGGATGACCAGCATGGACTTTAGGGCCAGCCCACCTCTATCCCTCACTCAGTGGTCTGTTTTTGGGGCAGCTGTTGAAATCCAGCCTCCTGCTTCCTATTTGCTGAGTGATCTCGACCAGGCTACCGTAAAATCAGTGTAGCCCAGGATAGCCTTTCTTCCTGGTACTGCAGGTGTGAAGCCCAGTGTCTTAGTGTCTTTGGGCCTCTGGTTACTGCCTTGTGAGCCCCTTCACTGGAGTAGTCCAGTGGTGCACACCTGTCCTTTCCCACCTCATGCTTGAATCAGTGCTGAGTGGCTGTTGTCACCCAGTGGCACATCAGAGTGGTCACTTCTGAAACAGTGCTGTGTGTTGTAACTGAATGGCCTAAATAAAGTACAATGTCCCCTCTTTCCAAGTAACTCGGGGAGATCAGAACACAGCTCCCTCGCAGCTCCCAACTGCGTGCTGCAGTGTCTTGTTTTTAAAGCTCCTGTTGTGTGTCTCAGCCCTCTGCCCTCTCACCCCAGTCTCTTCTTGCTGAGGTCAGATTCACTTTCATGACTTCCATTCCCTCCCTGGCGTTTCCTGAACATCCATTGGTCTTGTCACCTGAGGCTGTTAAATGCAGGTTTCTAGGCTGGAGAGACAACTCAGTAGTTAAGGGCAAGTGGTTCAGACGACCTCAGTAAGTCTAGTTTCAGAGGATCTGATGTTCTCTGTAGCCTCTGTTTAGACTCACACTCACGTGGCAGACACATATGAATACACATGAATAAAAATCTTTTTTAAAAAGAGTGCAGGATTATGGTACCTCCCCTGCTGGTGGATGCTGGCTGGGCTCTATAGCCTATACCTTTCCAGGGCTCCCAACAATACTCATGGTGTAGATCAGGCTATACTGTGGCTTTGGAGCCATGACCTTTGAATGGACTAGATTTTGATGATACTTTCCTAGGGAGGGGTGCCCATGGAGCCAGCTTTCCCCTGGGCAAGACAGTTCCTACTAGTCACACCTGGATGAGGTGTCTCAGAGTCTTCTCTCTTTGGCAGCTTTGAGAAGCACTGTTGAGAGTTCTTAGTGGGAAGTCCAGCTGTTGGCTGCTTAGAACACTGTCCATTCCAGTGAGGTCTCAGGTGTATTTGCATTATGTGCCACTTGGGTACACTTTTCTCCAAGCTGCTGGGCTGCCCTGCTGATTGCCAGCTCCAGTGTCAGCAGTAGCTAAGGACAGGATGCTGTCCTGTAAATCACTGTCTGTTTCTTCTGCCTAGCTCCTTCTAAAGACTCTTTTGTGTCTTCCTGCTGTCTCATAAGATGACCAGGTATGCATGTGCTGCCAGCCTGAGAAGTCCTTGGGCATTCTCCTAGGTTTCTACTGTTTTCCTTCTTCCCTCCGTAATTCTTGTCAGAGGCCCAGCTCTGTTCTGCCCTTCTGGTCGCATTCCATTTTAGGTGACTTCAAGTCCAGTCACCATTTCTATCCAGCCACCCTGCCCTGTCTCTGCAGTGTATAGTGGTTAGTAGACTGTATTTTGTTTATTCCTCTATTCACACTTGCCTGGACTATCTCCATGGCATCTTGTGGCTTGCCGTTGCCTGTCATCTAAAGGTTACATTTTTCTAGACGTGACACTTATAGACACTCAGTTCTTACCTAGAAACTCAGGTCACTACTTTTTTCTTTTTTGAGATAGGGTCTGTCTGTGTAGTCTGGGCTGTCCTAGAACTCTCTTCTGTAGACCAGGCTGGCCTCAGCCTCACAGAAGTCTTCCAGCCTCTACCTCTGCCTTCCAGGTGCTAAGATTAAAGGCATGTCACCACACCTGGCTTCCTTATTTATAGCCCAGACTAGCCCCAAATTCATAGCAGTCCACCTGCCTCAGCCTCCCAAGTGCTTCAAGTAAAGGCATGAGCCACCACACCCAGCTTCGTTTTGCCTCTTCTGTATCCCCTGCCCCTTCACATGGGGAAGAACATGAGCACCCTGAGGAGATCTGCCTTGCTACTTCTAGAAACACTGACAGCAGTGCCGGCCTGTGAGCTTCCCTACATCCTTTCCTGCCAGTGTGCCAGGCTTTGTGACCTCCCTGGTGCCCTTGCCGTGCCAGGTCATCTGCATGTTGTCCTCTACCCCTTGCTCTTGGCTTTGTGCTCCTGTGATGGAGTATAGTCTGCCTATGTGGCCTCACAGCCCTGCACTGCTGAAGGTAACATGCTCAAAACATTCTTCCTGGGATGGTGAGGACAGGCACTTCTCACCCAGCAAGAGCACAGTTGGAACATGTTTTACCCTGACATTGGGAGATGCCAACTCATGGATGCTGCTCTGCAAGGCTGGTTGTGACCTCAGGGCACTGATTGGTTCTTATCATCTTGCTGGTTTTGCTGGCATGAAACCTAGCCCGTGTGTGGGTATCCTTTCTCTTAGGTGTTGCTGGAGGAAGCAAAGGACTTGCTTGCTGACTGGCTGGATTCTACAGGTGGCAGTGAGGTGACTGACAACTCTATTTTCTCCAAACTGCCCAAGTTCTGGGAAGAAGAGTTCCACAAAGACATGGAAGCTCTGAATGTGAGTGTTTTATATTGCCTGGTCCTTGCTTTCTCAGGCCAAGTCCTGTGTTCCAAGTTCTTATTTTGGTAAAGCCACAAAACCTGTGGTCCACAGTATCTTCATTTTGCAAGCTTAATGAGTGGTTGAGTAAGCCTTGAACTTGAATGAGGGGTGAGAAGATGCTTCTTCTTGTTTTTGTGTTTTCATGTGTATTGTTCCCATGCCTGACACTTAGGACTTCCTTGAAAAGGAGTCAGAAACCTAGGGCAGAAGTCAGCATTCAGGAGGCAGAGGCAGGAGGATCACAAGTTCATGGCCAGTCTGAACTGTGTAGTGTGATACTGCCTCAAAAATCAATAGCCTTTAATCCTAGGTCTGGGAGGGCAGAGGCAATGTGGATCTCTGAATACCCTGTCTCCAAAAACAGAAAGAAGCAAAGAAAGGAAAGAGGAAAAAAAAGATACACAAACCAATAGTGAGCAGCTGGGATGGAGGACTCCTTGAAGACAGGACGAGTCTGTCATGGTCTTCATGATTGTGCAGAGGTGCTCAGGTGTCAGCTACCTCCCCTGTAGGCGCCAGACAGAGAAGGACCAGGTCTCTCTCATCTACCTTGTGTCTCTTTTCCTG
The DNA here is from genome assembly GCA_036184795.1 of Tokudaia tokunoshimensis. Taxonomy (NCBI): domain Eukaryota; kingdom Metazoa; phylum Chordata; class Mammalia; order Rodentia; family Muridae; genus Tokudaia; species Tokudaia tokunoshimensis. The sequence goes on along the minus strand of BTHU01000001.1, from coordinate 120,098,460 downwards.
CTGAAACATTTCTCTGACCCTTACCTTTTATTTTAAAACAGGGTTTCTATGGAATGTCCCTGTATGCCTTAAACTTGTGACCCTTCTGTCACAGTTTCTCAAGTAGCAGGGATGACATTTCTTTGCAGGCAGTTCCAGCAGTCATGTGCTTTTCAAGGAGTGTGCTTAGCAGAGGCTGAAGTTTTCATACTTGCCAGAAGAAAGTGCTGAGACTCTGTCCCCACAGGTTCTCCCTCCTGATGTCCTGACCCGTGTCAGTGAATATGTGCCAGAAATTGTGAACTTCGTCGAGAAAATTGTGGACAATGGTTATGGGTGAGCATGAGACAGCTCCTTCTGTACCACACACCTCCATGGGGAAAGAGTCTGGGTGCGGGACCACACCTTCTCACCTCCCAGCCCAGCACCTGACCTAACTCCTCTTCACTCTAGCTCCCCTACAAAAACTTGCATTACATTACAGATGAAACCCTTGCTTCGTACATACATAGTATGCCGTTGTCATAAGCATTTAACTGGGAAAATGCCACTTTGCTAATTGAGTCAGGAAGCAGGCTGGAGAGACAGAACTGGCCACAAACTAGCTGCCAGCAGCCCTTCTCTTGAAGCTCTGCTACAGTCTTTGTGACTGCCCAGAGGCCTGTGCTCAACTGTCCTTAGCCTCTTCTTCCTGCCAACAGGGAAGAACCAGGTTTTTCTGTCTACTATGTGTTTGTTTTCCCACTAAACCAGCCAGTGTGGGGGCATCATGCTAGCTGAGCAATGAGAATTCTTCTGAGTGACCCAGTGACCTCCCCTAGATGTTATCAGGAAGACCCACCTGGCCAAATATCTGTTTGGAAGCCTCACAGTGATGACTATAGGTCAGTTGGAGCCATGATAGTAAGCTTGGACACTGCAGGGCCCCTTGAGACATTGGTACCATTCAGATACTTTAAGAGTGTGTCTCCTATTGCTTGGCTGTGATGTTAGTGTAGACATTACCCAGCTCACTGCTACTGCTTTAGCATGTCTGACAACTGCAGACTTTCCCAGGCCACTCAAGTTAGCCTTTTCAGAGGAGTCTTAACAGGGAGTTATAGATGGGATCCTGCTGACTGCACCTCTGCACCTGGTCTCAGGACTCTTCTCTGCTTGCTGGGTGCTCAGGCTAGAGAAGAAAGGACTCTGTGCACAGTGCCTGCTGCAGCTGCCTCTGAAGTGACAGTGCCATTTCACCCCACATGACAAATGGCTGCAGGGCAGCAGGAGATACTGGTCAAGCCAAGTGGCACGCTGGGTCTGAGAGGACATTCCTCTGTGCTGAGATACAGTAGAGACACAGGGAGAGCCATGACAGGATTACACAGTAGAATGCAGACAGAGAGGAGGTGGATCACATGAGGCCCATGAAACTGCCTTCTGACCAGCTGCAGAGAGGAGAGGATTGGTGGCCTCAGGCCCTGGTACTTCCTAGCCCTTCATGCTCTCTCCAGTACTTGGCATGTGGCTGAGACCTCTTTTCCTCTTGTTTCCAGCTATGCTTCAAATGGGTCTGTCTACTTCGACACAGCCAAGTTTGCTTCTAGTGAAAAGCACTCCTATGGAAAGCTGGTGCCTGAGGCTGTTGGGGATCAGAAGGCACTTCAGGAAGGGGAAGGTAAGAGTCCACGAAGCATATGTGGAAGTAAAGCTAAGCCGCTCTTCCTCACTCATGGCCTGCATCAGGTCTCTACCTCTTGGTCATGGTGGGTGCTCATGTATACTGCACAGGCACATGGAGAGCAGACTGCTTCCCCTAAAGGAGTGCCAGGAGTTTTCTTCTCAAGACAGTATTGCTTAAGAAACAGAGAAGTCAGCATTGCACCATCCTGACACAGAGCTCCTGGGCTTCCTGTAACAGGCACTTGTCAGAGAGGTCCTGAGCCTGACCCTAATCTGTTCCGATGGAGCACCTGACACAGAGGCCCCCCGGCCTGTGACAGAGTATGTTGCTTAGATGTATGTACAGCGATGTGTGTTTGCTGATCTTGTTCTAAGTATTTTAAACACAGGTGTGAGGCTTTTCCTGGATCAGGAGGAACCACATGAAAACACTTTTCAGAAGTTTATCCCACAAGAAAGCTAAGGAGAGGCTCACAAAATCCAAAGTTGGGAAAGCACACTGTCCTTAAGATGAGGAATTACTTTCATGCCAGGTATATCTCCCAATATAAAGCCATTGAAATGTAGGCTTTATAAAAATATCAGCTTTGGGGCTCTGTTCTAAAGAAATATCAGAAATGAAAAGCTCAACAAAATAACATGGGAGCCTTGGCAAGAGAGAAACTAAGCCACTTCTTCACTGATATTGAGCCCAGTGGTGTATAGGTGAAGTGTGTGGTGTTAAAGAGGTGACTTCACAGTGATAAAGCTGAGGGCTCCAGGGCCACATGCTGACACAAACCTAGAGCCAAACCTTGCATACTTTGCAGAATCAGAGAGATTGGGTAAGCAGTGGTTAACAGCGGACTAAAAGTTTTGAATGTGCTAGATGTAGTTGAAGAAATCATATAACAACTTTCTCTTTTGACATTTTGTTTTTAATGTGTATATAGTATTTGCTTGCGTGTATGTCTGTGTACAATGTGTGTGCCTGGAGTCTGAGAGGGTCAGAGAGTAGGGGTTGTAGATGGTTTTTAGCTACCATGTAGGTTCTGGGAAGCGAACCCAGGTCATCACAAAGAACAACCAGTGCTCATAACCACTGACCCATCGCTCTAGTTTCTGGGATCTTTCCCTTTAAGCCCCCAGGCCACAGGCCAGGTGCAGAAAGTTTTGAGCTACTCCCAAACAGTCCTCTCATTGTCTGACCAAGGTGCAGGTGCACAGGGTCTTCACACTACCGGAACGGGAGACTGGCAAGCTACCTGAGTCCCTCGGGAAAGGAAACCACAGAGGCACAGAGGCAGAGTAATGCTGACCGCTAGGTACATGTAGCTGGGAATTAACAGAGGAAGGAAATGAGCTGGGCAGTGAGGCAGGAAACTAGCAAAGAAAGAGCAGTGCATGGAGAGCATGGAGGAGTGAAGGTAAAGACAGGTGAGGGAATGACTACATGCTGGGAGCTAGCTCTCCACACACAAATAACACGGAAACCTGACTGCTAGCCTAGATTGGCTGAAAGAGCATGTCGATAGCTCAAGAGCTGTGGTTCTGGGTGCTTCTTGCTGGCAGAGGGATAGCAGAAAGGAACAGGAGCCAGGCCGAGGTCTGTTCTGGGTGCTGCGTGTATCTGCATTTCTCATGAGGAGATTATTTTCATCTGCAGACATAACAGTGGTTGTCTTTGGGCCAGGAGGTGACAGCAGGAGTCCTGCTCAAGCATTCTGCATCCAGTGCATGTCCCACATCTGGAGCTTGTATTTCAGGATGTCCTAGCACTGCCTCCCTCCCACCACAGCTGGGGGACATCAAGACTGGGCACTTAGTTCCTCAAAGATGGCCCCTCCGAGTTAGCTTCCTAGAATAGCAAGTGTTGTTCCTTTCCCAGGGCTTCCTACAGGGCTCCATAGATGTAAGGATGGGATAGATTCTTGTAGTCCAGGACCTGAGCCTGAGGTAGAAGGAAGGCATTTACTCTACCCATTCATCTAACACAGACTTGATCTTCAGTGGGGTCCCTACCTCCACAGCAGCTCTGTCTGCAGGTCTTTCATGTATTTGGAGACAATGACATCCTCTTGGGTCTCTAGCCATCCTATACCCGTGTGCTGCTGTCCGAGTGCCTCTGGCCAGTGGTTCCCTCCACCACCGCTGAGAGGCCTCAGAGAAGCTGGCAGGAAAGGCACCTAGCAGGCACCCTCATCTCTCTCAGCCATTTTACCTGCTGCTTTGTGAATTCAAGGAGAAGTGTCACCACTGACCTCAGCTTCTACAAAGTGGTCACAGCAGTTCAGCCACACCTTTTCCCCTCTGGAAACCAGCATGCTGGCAGCTGAGTGTGCTCTTGTCCTTGGGCATCCACCTGCATGGGCCAGGTTCCCTGAGCTGTGCCCCAGTGAGCCACACATCCACTTCAGCCCAAAGTGCAGCGACCTCCTACAGGCTTGGTATTCACAGCTCAAGAAGCAGGTGTGTCTCTAGAACCACCACAGTAGCTGAGACTCTGGCTCAGAGCCAGACTTAATTGCTAATAGGCAGTGATCGGTACTCAGGTCTCTCATAAATTTATTGACTAATAAGAAGAAAGGTTGACCATGGGCACATAGAGTTGGCTTTGAGTGCTGACACTCTATAGGAACCTGATAGTAAATACCTGATACCTACCCAATGCCTTTAACCATTCCCAGGTGATCTGAGCATCTCTGCTGACCGCCTTAGTGAGAAACGTTCTCCCAATGATTTTGCCTTGTGGAAGGCCTCCAAGCCAGGAGAGCCATCCTGGCCTTGCCCCTGGGGAAAGGTAAGTGAGTCGCTGGTGGGAGAAGGGGCAGTGAGAAGAGATGGTGTCACAGGCTGCTAGCATAACTCCTCCAATGGGCAACTCCAGTGGTGGAGTGGGTGCCAGAAAAGGGTGGGCAGTGCTGCTGGGCCCAGAACCTGGTTCTGGGGCAGTGAAGAGCTGCAGGTCCCATGGGTGCTGGGCCTCTGGGTGAGCAGCTTCTCTTCTCAGGTCTCGGTTTCCTGATCTGTTAGTGGGGTGTAGTCAGATTGGCTGCCGTGGGGGCTTCTGCTCTGGGTTTCTATGCATGTAAGTTGATGTTCTTGGTGCTGGAGGTCCAGATGAGTTTGTGACATCCTTGACTTGGGGACATGTTGCTACTTGCCATTTGTTGAGTGCTTGAGGATCTAGAAATAATTTCCAGGGTCTAGCTCAGCCGCTGCACAGACTGACTGAACCATATAAACAGATTTTCTCTCAGTTTATTCCTGCGAAGATTTTGAGCTGGTGCAGTGAGGTTCAGAGGCATAAAGGTTATTTGCTTCAGTAATAAAGGCCTGGGCAGGTTTGGAATGGTCAGCAGGGCCCTTTATGTCTCTCTAGGGTCGTCCGGGATGGCACATAGAGTGTTCCGCAATGGCAGGCACGCTCCTGGGAGCCTCGATGGACATTCATGGAGGAGGGTTCGACCTCCGCTTCCCCCACCACGACAATGAGCTGGCACAGTCAGAGGTAGGTAAAACCAGGCTGCCTTGCTAGAAAGGGAGCATGATGTTCCCTTCCCGCTCAGCTGGAGAGACATCAGCAGTACCCTCAGGAAGAGCCTCCTGATGCACTTGACATCCATTTTGGGAGCCGAGGGAGGGTTGAACCCTGGTCATTTTGTCTGAATCCCAATGAAAACAGCCTGACCTCAGTACCAGGCAGGCTTAGGTTCAAACGAGTCATGCCCTGCTGGCAGGTCACCAGCACATTGCCTCCAAGCCTCAGGTGCTCCACTAAAGAGTGGTGGCACCTACCTCATGACAGGTGAGATCTCACCACAGCCCCTAAAGCCTTCCTCCTGACTCTTTCTTTGTACTTAGGCCTACTTTGAAAATGACTGCTGGGTCAGGTACTTCTTGCACACGGGCCACTTGACGATAGCAGGCTGCAAGATGTCCAAGTCACTGAAAAACTTTATCACCATTAAAGATGCCTTGAAGAAGCACTCAGGTGAGCACAGCTGCTGCAGAAACCCACGGCATGGGTACCAGCAGCTGCTTGGGAATAATGGCAGCCATGTGTCTGCTCCCCAGCGCGGCAGCTGCGGCTGGCGTTCCTCATGCACTCATGGAAAGACACACTGGACTATTCCAGCAACACTATGGAGTCTGCGCTTCAGTATGAAAAGTTCATGAACGTGAGTGCCCAGTTCTTGCCAGAGGTGGGGGGCATTGTGGGTGGTATGGGTCTTTTGATGTAGGCCGGGGCACAGTGATGGCCACTTGGTGCCACTTCTTGAAACTGATAGCTGCAAATGTTCACATGCAAGACATTTCATTCTGACTCAGGCTTCCTACCCAGGGACTATGTCACGTTTCTGTCCCAAGGAATAAATGTTTTTTTTTTTGGAACTCTCATTGTGCTGACAGATCTCCCCTCAAGTAACATCATGTCAGTAGGATGACAAGTCTTGATAGGTAGAAGCTTGTTCATATGCCATTAACCTGACTTCCATAACTTCAGGAGTTTTTCTTAAACGTGAAAGACATCCTCCGAGCCCCTGTAGACATCACTGGCCAGTTTGAAAAGTGGGAAGCTGAAGAAGTGGAGCTAAATAAGAAGTAAGGTGGAGCCTTTTCCTTGATGGGGGGTGTGGGGGGGAGCGCGCATGTGTATGTGTATTCTGGGCTGGCTGAAGGTCTCTCTCCAGCATGGCCTGTCCTGAGGCTAGGCCTGGTCACATGTCAGAAGTGCAATACTTGCTGATGGCAGTGGCTCTGGTTGCTGGGCTCCAGAGAGCCGTGCTGGAGCATCAGGCCTGACTGTTGCTTCCATTCCTCTTCCTTACTCAGCTTCTATGACAAGAAGACCGCAGTTCATGAAGCCCTGTGTGATAACATTGACACCCGTACTGTCATGGAAGAGATGCGGGCTTTGGTCAGTCAGTGCAACCTCTACATGGCAGCCAGGAAGGCTGAACGGAGGAGGCCCAACCGGGCTCTGCTGGAGAACATTGCCATGTACCTCACCCACATGCTGAAGGTGAGCCTGGCAGCAGGTCCATGATGGGAACTTAGCTTCTGAGTTACTTGGAAGCTGCTGTGTGCTGATCAGGATAGTAACCCTGGTCAGAGGCCTCTCTCAAGTGTACTTAGAGCCTCACAGCCACCTGTAGTCACAGCTGTTGGTCACTGCTCTTCTCCCATCTTGGGGTTTGAAAGCAAACGCCTGTGACTGACAAGAGCTTCGCTCTGAGCACATCTGTGCAGAGCAGTTCTGGCTCCAGGCCACCATGCCCTAGAGCAGCTCTTCCCTCCTAGGCCAATGGGACTTTCCCTGCCTCACCCACCTGTCGTTGTTATTAGCCTCTAGGAGGTACACCATGGATGCAGGCACCCTGGGATAGGGTTAAAGGGCTTAATGTTGCCCTTTCCTGCCTCTCCCCAGACAGTCGGGACCACCCACCTGGCCGCCTATCCCCAGAGAAGTCAGGACAGTTTGTGAGCTATTGGCCATGGGTGACACCTCACCTCTGTATATATCCTGTGCATCCTACACACAGTTTGAGTCCTATCTGTTTCTTCCCTCAGATCTTTGGGGCCATAGAGGAAGAGAGCCCACTGGGTTTCCCGGTTGGTGGGCCTGGAACCAACCTGAATGTAAGTAGGGCACACTGAATTCTCACGCGCCACCATCTTTATGCCTTGAAGCCACCTATGTCCTTTCACTGTAGTTCCTCTGTACGTCTGCATGCCTGCCTGTGTGCATGCATGCATGTATGTCTCTATGTGTGTGTAGAGAGGTCAGCCTCAGAAGCCACCTACCTGCCTTGTGTTTTGAGACAGGATCTCTTATTGACCTGGGACTCTCTAATTAGGCTAGGCTGGTCAGCCGTCAAGCTCCAGGGATTCACCTGCCTCTGCACCCCCAGCCCCGGGATCAGTAGCAGCATGCCCTATCACTCTGGGGCTTTTATGTAGGTGCTAGAGATCAAACTCAGGTCCTCATGCTTGTCCAGTAGCACTTTACCAACAGCTCTCTCCTCGGTCCCTTCTATAAGTTTTAAGTCACCTCTAGGTTGTATATAATCCCCATGTTATAAATGTTGTGCAGATGATTACATTGTGGAGTTTGGGGAGTGATGGTACATGTTCAGTATAAACACACAATTTCTTATACCTCCTACTTCAACCTGAGTGTCTTAGTTAGGATTTCTATGTCTGTGCAGAGACACCATGACCATAGCAACTCTTATAAAGGAAAATATTTAATTTGGGGCTGGCTTACAGCTTCAGAGGTTTGTCCATTGTGGTCATGGCGGGAAAGCATGGCAGACATGTGCAGGTAGACATGGTGCTGGAGGAGGAGCTGAGAGTTCTACATCTGGATCCACAGGCAGCAGAAGGCACTGTGAGCCACACTGAGCATAGCTTAAGCATAGGAGACCTCAAGGGCCTTCCCCCACGGTGACACACGTCCTCCAACAAGGCCATATCTCCTAATAGTGCCACTTTGGGTCATGCATTCAAACACATGAATGGGTCTATGGGAGTGATTCCTATTCAAACCACCACACTGAGAATATGGAGTATGGACACTCTGATCAGTGGTCTTTTTCCTAAAGGTCATGTGTTCACATACCACAATGCTATCCTGGGCACTCCTGCTGTTTGTCTTTGCCCCACAGAGCTGGGCAGAACCTCATGTCGGGCCAGGTCCAGCCCCTGTTCTAGCAGCCAGTGCCAAGAAAATGGAAAGAGGTGGTCCCATAGAGCATCTGTGTACCAGTCTAAGCATGCAGAGAAGCCCAGTTAGAACAGACCCATGGGCCACAGCTGGCTTCAGACTTGTAGGTCTAGTGGGCTAATGGACACACACGACAGTTATGTTCCTATGCTACGTAAGGACAGCTCATTTAAGATTCCTCTCCACCTTTCTCCTGCAGAGAGCACTCTTTAATTACGAAACTAAGAAAAGTGTATATAAATATTTAGATGGAGCATCTGCTGTGCTAATGCAAACAGTAGCTCAGTACAAATGGAAAGAAAAAGCTGTCTCAGGGCTGCTTCCTGCTGATGAGCAACCCAAGAGGCCCCTCCTCCACATGGGGCTGTCAAGTCTGAGCCAGTTCAGCTCAGAGAAGGAAGAAACTGTCAGTGAGAACTGTGTTGGTGTGGTGGCTTCTAGACTTTGCCAGATAGGAATCACTGCTGGGACTTTTTAAAAATCCACACAAGGCTCCTCTGTCCTCTTAACAAAAACTCTGCCAGCTTTCTTTTTTTCTTTCCTTTTTAACATTTTATTTTTAATTGTGTGTATCTGGAGGGAGGGGTATTTGCAGTGCATGCAGGTGCCCTCAGAAGAAGGTATCAGATTCCCTGGAGCTGGAGTTACAGGTGATTGTGCGTCACCCGATATAGATGCTAGGAACTGAATTTGGATCCTCTACAAAGCCACCAAGTGTTGAGCCATCTCTCCAGCCCTCCCTCTTTTCTTTGAAAACAAACAAGTGAACAACAATAAAAAACAAGACATGACTTGTAGGTGAAAGTCGTTCTGCCTTTGAACTTAAAAGTGGCTTTTAGTCTTCAGTAGTGCTGTGGTCTTAAGACCATCTTAAGATATATCACATCCTGCATCCCCAGATGGGCTCATTAGTCCCTTGAAGTTGGCTTGTAGGAAGAAGCAGCCACAAATGAACATGGTAAGCCTGTGAGGCCAAGTATCCTCTATCCCACAGCTCCCATTATAAAGTTCAGGTTCAAGTGATGACTTCTAAGTTTAAAGGTTCTGTGTGAGCCAGAGAGGCAGACCTGAGCCTGAACCTCTTATGCCCAGGTAGAAGCCGGGCAGCAGGATTCCAGCCCCAGGACTCTTAGCGACAGACTCTGCCCTCTACCAAGGAGCCTCCTTGAGTACTGGAAGCCAAGGTTGGCTGTATCGTGAATAGCCTATTTAATATGTCCAAAGGGGTTGGAGATAAGATCTAGTTCACTCTGGAAGTCCAGAGCCTTTGATGCTTTGAGAGAGTTTCCCCTCAGTCTGTCTGGAGGAGGGCCAGGCCTAGTTAGCTCAGACTTCAGTGCTCTCTTGCCTCCCAGCCAGTGCTTCTCCCACTTCCTTATCTTGGCTCTCCAGCTACTGTGTAATTGAGATATAGGGAGACCCTGTTCAGAAGTCCCAGACCTTTTTGGTCCCAGAGATAAAGAAATACACTGTAAGTAGTTCTAGATTCAGACTCCTGTTTGGGTCTTGCCCAGTGTGGTTTTGGGTCCCCTAGCTTTATCCTTAGTGTCATTGTAGGTGGTGACCCTTTGTTCAGTTATTAGTGTGCATGTAAGTTATAAGATGACTCAGCAGGCCCACATGTGACCACAAGTGGTCAGTGCATCCTGACAGCCCATTGGAAATGGTGGTGTGGACAAGTTTCTGACAACTGTGTCTGTTCTGAGGAAAACACATCATGTCAGCAATGGACAGAGTAGTGTCTGCTGAAGTGTATCCTACTGGAAGCCCAAAAGTACCTTTTGCTCCTTGACCCACATCACCTTTATTACGTACTTGGAGCTAAGATTGGCGGTATGGTTGCTTGCTTCTTCATGCTGTCCAAGAAGGGTGGAGATGGGCTGCACCCCAGCACATGTCGTTCTCATACCACTTGGAATGAAAAGGACTTGAGGACTTCAGGACCCAGGGTTCAGCAGCATGTATCCTGTGGCATAGCCACTGAACTGTCAGGTATTCAGTTACAAAACAACAATGGCTCCTGTGACTTTTCCTCCTCTTTTTCCAACAGCTCGAGTCTACAGTCATGCCCTACCTGCAAGTGTTATCGGAATTCAGAGAGGGCGTGCGAAAGATCGCCCGAGACAAAAAAGGTAAAGTCCCATGCTGGGTAGCTCAGCCTTACTGCTCACCGTCTGCGGGGTTAGCTGTGATGGCTGTCCATGGAGTGTAGGAGTATAAGCCCCATGCCACACTGGACCTCCTCTATTCCTTGGGCCTCTCAGGGCAGCAGTATATTGGGTCAGTTTCTTTTGTCTTAGAACATCTCAGGCCGAACTTTTCCTTGGGCCGAGGGCCAGGTATCTGCCTAGCTCTTGTTCTGATAGAGGCAGGCTAGAGGGCCCTATACATAACCAGCATGCCCTTTGGTTTGCACTGTATCTCCCTTCTGTCCCTGGTTACCTAGGCTTTAGACACTGGAGAGTAGCTTGTCCCACTGAAGTCTCAGGGTGCTTGGAGAAGCTCCTTCTGGGGCCAAAGGGGTCACGTTAGTGCTCTGCCTTGTGCATGATGGTGCCAGGCTGCCTATGCACACCAGTTCTTCATCCTCCAAAGGTAGGAGGTGTATGGTTTGAGAGAGAGAGGATTACTCGGGGTGGTTGTGGGGAATCATCTGCTTCGAGTACAGGTATCCCCAGGAGGCACTCTGTCTTGGAACCTTGTTCAAGGAAGGCTTCTTTGCCTTACTAGGTGCCACACTGATTACAATGTGGCTTTCTTCTTAGCAGGAATGCTACTGGCCACGACAGTGGTGGTGGCCTCCAATTCAGAAGAGCCTCTCCTGCCCAGTCCTCCAGTAGGCTTCCATCCTGGTCCCAGACCCAGCAGCTAGTTTCAGACCTAAACTTACATGACACTGGAGACCCCAGTAACCTGTCCTCTGTGAGTCATGTAGGTGACAGTACCAGGCCTTTCCCACTAGGAGACTAGGCTCAGGAAGGCATATAATTTACTGAGGTGGATAGTTGTTACAAAAGTAATCTTTTTTTTAAGGATTGATTGATTGATTGATTGATTGATTGATTTATTATATGTAAGTACATTGTGCTGTCTTCAGACACCAGAAGAGGGTGTAAGATCTCTTTTTGGATGGTTGAGTCACCATGTGGGTGCTGGAATTTGAACTCATGACCAGTCAGTGCTCTTACCCGCTGAGCCATCTCTCCAGCCCCTACAAAAGTAATCTTAAGGGCTGGGGAGATGTCTCAGAGGTTAAGAGCACTTACTGTTCTTCTAGAGGTCCTGAGTTAATTCCCAACAACCACATGGTGGCTTACAACCATCTGTAATAGGATATGATGCCCCTCTTCTGGTGTGTCTGAAGACAGTGACAGTATACTCATATACATAAAATAAATAAATCTTTTAAAAAATAATAGTAATCTTAAGATCAGCGTTTGGCTCAGGGCTCCTTGGACAGCGCCACCTCCCACTTCTCCACTGGCCCTCTCCACTGGACCTCTCCACTGGCCCTCGCTGTCACACAGTGCTGCTCCTGCAGCTGCAGACTGCCCTATTCTGGCTTTTCATGGAACATAGCATCTTTGAGGTCTGTCCATGTGAAGCTGACATCTGTTTTGATCCTTCTCAAGGCTAAGGACAGCAACCAGCACACACAGAAAACGGATTTCAGGTTTTCTAGGCTTGCCCATGAGAGCAGGAATGTGGGTTTCCTATCTCCTCTACTTCTGGAACAGTCTATTCCAATCTCTACCCTTCTCTCTCTCTCTGGTTCTACCTCTCTCACCCACTCTCCCACTTAAATGTGTGTGCGCCTTTTCGTACATGTGTGTGGAAGCCAGAGGTCAAATTTGTTCCTCTGGCTCCATCTACCTTATGAGGCAGATTCTCTCACTGGGACTTGGGATTCACTGATTCAACATGACCAACTGGCCGGCAGGCACCAGAGAGCCACCCGTTTCCCTCTCTCCTGAGCTGGGAGTGTAGGCTCACAGCACCACACCTGGCTCCTTCTGTGGGTGCTGGAATTTGAATGTGGATCCTTACGCTTTTGTAGCTCTTCTCTCTGTCCTCAGAGTAAGAACTGTCTCCCTGTCTCCAGCCTGACATTTTTAAATTTTATTTATTTAGGTGGTGGTGGTGATGGAGGCTAGCCAAGGCAAATTTGGAAGGGAGCCCACAGACTGCAGATGTCCTTATTTCTAAGCAGAATTTGCTTCTTAAGGAGATCCTGCAAACACCGCAGTGCTGTCAGGTTGTGGCTATGGAGGGTCTAGCCTGATGCCCTTGGGTATATTTCCTTCAGGGAAAAGCAGAGCTTTTGTGTCCAGAAAAAAAAATGTATGATAAAAACAAACAAACAAATAAACAAAAAGCCATCTATGATTAGAGCCTTTAGGACTCTTGGTTCCTAAGTGTGAGGGGAATTGGAGTCTCAGCCTGAGCAGGAGAGAATCTATGTTATATCTGCTGTGGACCGTGGTGCTGGCCTAGTTTTCCAGTATCTGTCCCTTTACCCTCCACAGAGAAGGGTAATGCAGCTGGTCATCATAAGTACTAGCACCAACAGAGAACCCATCTCAGAGGTTAGGATTGTGCCAGCCTTCAGAGACTGGTCACACCCACAGTCCTTTGATTCCTACCTGCTCTGTTGGTTCAGCTCAGCATCTCTGTCTCCTGCTCTCCTGTGTGTTCTTGCTCAGCCTTGGGACAGCTACTTCTTGTGGTGACCGGACCCGGTCTGAGCAGGCTAACCAAGCTCTCCGCTAAACCAGATCCAATATCATCTCTGAGGTTGCATGCAGGTTTTTCCCTGTCTGTGACCCTTCCGTATTTGCACCTGGAGGTCAGACCAGACTGACATCTCCAAGTAAGATAGGCAGAAACTGGAGGACCACTCCAGCCACTAAGCCCAGTCTGAACCCCAGAGAACCTTCAGTTCAACTACATTCTGATCTGGCAATGCATTCTGAGCTGGTTGGAGGCGGGGTGGGCATCTTGCTGAGCAACCAAGGAGCAATGACCATAGCTTTGGGTATTATAGAGCCTTGTCATTATGGGACAAAGTTTGACGTACCAGGCTCTGGACAACCTGACTTCTCCCTGCTCTAGGGGCAGTCCATAGAATGTTATCAGTGGTCTTCAGTGCTAGAACAGCTGACTGTCCTTGGACCTATGGGCTTGCCATGAGGGTGGCTATGAGCCTGTGCTCTGCCTTAGACTTCTGTGGCTGTGGTGGGTGGCATAGGTAGCCTCCTGGCTTCCCTGGCTTCTTTCTGAATCCAGCAGTCAGCACCCACTCACCAGCACTGTAGGAAGCACAGGTTTGGGGCCTAGGCCTTCTGCAGTCTAAAGGAGCTGCTTTTTCTTGCCTACAGTCCTTGAGGTTCTGCAGCTCAGTGATGCCCTCCGGGATGACATCCTGCCTGAGCTTGGGGTGCGGTTTGAAGACCACGAAGGTGGGTGATTCCTTGAACTGCTACCTGGGCAGCTGCTCTTTTTCTACTTGCAGCTGACCTGCCTTTCCTCACACTCTTGAGGAGATAAGCTGCATGTACCCTGGTCTCACTGCAAGCATTCTGACTTCGTGGAGCCTTTTGCTACACAGAAAAAAAAAATCCAACTCTTTTATAGTCAAAGAGTTACACAGGGTAGGAACGAAGAGCTCGCCCAAGGCCACCTGTGCCTGTCTGAAGGTGACCGACAGCAATGGCTGACTGGAGCACGCTGCTCATTTCCTTCCAGGGGTTTGCTTAGCACGCCACAGGGATTCTTTCTTCTTAATAAGAAGGAAAAAGACAATGGACAGTACACTGTTTTTAATATTGTCTTTTGAGACAGCATTTTACTAGGTAGCCCAGGCTAGGCTTGAACACATGGCGATTCTCCTGCCTAGCCTCCCAAGGACTAGGATTGCTATGAGCCACCACACCTGCTAAAATGATGGGTTGCATTTGATGATGCCAGACAGGCAAGGCCTTCCTATTTTACCATGGTTTTGTATTTTTGTAGTGCTGGGATGGACTCTCAGGGCCTCAAGCATTGCTACACAAGCAAGCGTTCTTACCCCTGATCTGCAGCCTTGCCCAGTTTTATGATCTTTTTACCAGTTTTCTTTTCCTGGCGCTGATTTTGTCTGTGTGAGCCAGAAGGTAGTGTCCCGGATCCCCGTGCAGGAGTGCTATTGGGGCCTCAGCTAACAGGCTCGGGCTGGCAGCCTGGCAGGCTGGCTAATCCGTAGTCCCTGGGTTTCATTGGCTCTCTGCTTTCAGGTCTGCCAACAGTGGTGAAGTTGGTGGACAGAGACACCTTACTGAAAGAGAAGGAAGAAAAGAAAAGGGTTAGTAAGTCAATGTGATGGAGCTTGAGTTTCCTGAATATGAAAACACTGTTGGATTTTTATGTTTTAAGAATGGATGTTTGGGGGCAGTGGTGGCGCATGCCTTTAATCCTAGCACTTGGGAGGCAGAGGCAGGCGGATTTCTGAGTTTGAGGCCAGCCTGGTCTACAGAGTGAGTTCCAGGACAGCCAGGGCTACACAGAGAAACTCTGTCTCGAAAAAAAAAACCCCCCCCCCAAAAAAAAGAATGGCTGTTTGGGCTGGAGAGTTGTGGCACATACTTTAATACCAGCACTCCGGAGGCAGAGACAGGTGGATCTCTATGAGTTTGAGACCAGCCTAGTCTACAGAACGAGTTCCTGGCCACGGACCACAAAGAGAAACCCTGTCTCGAAACCACTCCCTACGTACCCCAAAAATTACAAAAAAAAAAAAAGTTAACTGGGTAGGTAACTACTTCAGAAAAGGGACCTTTTGGCTGAGTGTTGTGGTACATTCCTTTAATCTCAACACTCAGGATACAGACAAAGTATATCTCTCTGAGTTTGAGACCAGCTGGGTTTACCTAGTTCATTCCAGGCTAGCCAAGGCTACATAGTGTGACCTTGTCTCCACAAAATGTAAAGAGGGTGGTAGTGTAGTTAGCCATTTATTCTATTGTGTTTTGTTGAAATGGGGTCTCCTGTATCCCAAGCTCAGGATTTAGCTCATTGAATTCTTGATCTTACTGCTGTTACCTCCCAAGTGCTAGGATTACAGGGGTGCACCACCATCCCCTTTCAAGTGTTGGTTTTGTTTACGTTTTAAATGTTTTATCTATTTTAGTGCAGTGTTAATGTTTTTGGGGGAATAGCAGCAGGGAGGATGGTGGCTTAGCCCTTGGTACAGTTCTTTTCACGGCTGCTGGTGTTGCTCAGCCCTTCCTGCTTTCTCTTGGCTTTACATCCCAATCCCTTAACATTTTTATTTATGTGTATGCATCTAGATGAGTGGATGCCACAGGTGTACAGGCACCTGTAGAGGCCAGAAATGGGCACTGGGTCCTGACATAGGTGCTAGGAATCCTACTTGGGTCCTCTGGGAGCACAGCAAGTGCTGTTCAGTACTGAGCCATCTTCCAGCCTCCGTTCCTTTTTAAAGATTTGTATTCTTACTTATGTCTATGTGTGTGTGAGAGTATGCACATATGTGTGGGTACCGATGGAAGCCAGAAGAAGATAGCAGACCCTCATGGAACTGGAGTTAGAGGTAGTTGTGGCCTTCCTGAACAGTGTGCTAGAAAAAACCCTCTGTTCGTTTGTAAAAATAGCGAGTTGACTCTACAGGCCCCCACCCTCTTCTTGATGAACTTGAATGCCCACTTGGCCTTGATCAGTCCCAGGGCATGAAGCTACCTGCCTCTAGATCATGGCCTGCATGATGAACTTGGTGTGTTCAGTGAGGTGCCAGCTATGCCTCAGCTTGCTGAAGTTCTTTGTCACCTTGTTGAGGCCCACAGCTATGGAATAGCAGAGTCATGGCTGTTGCCCTCAGTGGGAGCTGTGACAGGAAGGACAGTACTGCCTGGAACAAGTGGATCCCTCAGCTAAAGTGACGCTCATTTCCTAGGAAGTGTGTGTGCCACCTGGCTCCCACCTGATGCCAAGTGTCGGTGCTGCCATTTCCCTACCATTTTGACAGTACATCCTTTAAGTGTCCCTCTCCTTGTCCCCACTCTCAGTGATGGGGAGTGTCCCCGCACATAAGGACCTGGGTGTCAAAATGGGAAAAAGAACAAAAGAGTATTGTCATGGTAAATGTAGTGATGCGTGTCTGTAACCAAGAGGCTGAGCCAGGGTAATTACTGAGTTGCAGACTGATTTTGGATATACAGCAAGATGCTGTTTCAAACTAAAAAAGGACTCATTATCTCTCTGCTCACTCTCATAACTCTGCATGCAGTGAATGGGTGAATGGGCACCTTGGAGTCATTGTGCTCCATGGGCCAGGCACAGGCAGGCACCATGTTGGATGGACACCAGCTTGGAGAGTAGGCTCAGGGCAGCTTTCTCCCGAAAACCTTTGAGAAAGGAGCAACACTGATAGCTGACATTCAGGGCCAAGCACCATGGGATGTGTGGGACCTGACAGAACAGCAGGGCGGCTCAAGAACACATCTCAGGCTTGTGCTGCTTCCCTAGGCTGAAGAAGAGAAGAGGAGAAAGAAAGAGGAGGCGGCCAGGAAGAAACAAGAGCAAGAAGTAACTATTTTACTTGTTTATTTAGGGTGCAGGGTCTCCTGGGCAAAAAATACACTTTGAGCCCTGCCGCACAGTTCTGTGTCTTCTTTGGGCTTAGACCAGGCACCCTTTGAAGTGGAGCTGGCCTCTGCCTGCATCCCTCAGATGGTGTCCTGGCATTAGCAAAGGACAGATTGTCCTTAGTGGGCCCCCAGCTCCACAGTCCTCCCACCTGAGGATTACTGCAGCCCCCAGGCCTCTGGATTGGATGCTTAGGTGGCCTTCTGCTCCCGGCTTTTGGTTTCCATCCCAGTTTTTCTGCTGGACCTATGTTGAGTTTAAGGGCATGGAAGCCATGTGGTAGAGGAAGTAGGGTGGGGAGCATGGTTGGTGGGCTGGCCTGTGTGCTGCTTTGGCTGTGACATATATTTTGTGTGTGTGTGTTATGTGTTCCAGGCCGCAAAGCTGGCCAAGATGAAGACACCACCCAGTGAGATGTTCCTATCAGAAATCAACAAGTATTCTAAGTTTGATGAAAATGTAAGACAACCTTTTGCTCTTCAGACTTTGGTAACCCACATCATCTAAGCTGGAGTCCAAGTTTTCAGCCTTAGGCCAGTAAGGACAGCTGGGACCATCCAGCTCCTGTTGGGGCAAAGGCTAAGCTAGACTGTCTCTGCCAGTTATGTGGTGAGCTCTGGCCCCTAGCACTGTAGGCTCTGACTCTAGGCCCAGTTAAGGTGGCAGAAAAAGAAGTCTGTAGGTTGTGCTGGGGCCCTTCCAACCACCCAAGGTGCCAAGGCCACAGCCTTGTCCTTTAGATATCTCTCTGCAGGCCCTTGGATTCATTGCTGCATCTGCCTGACCACCTCTGAGCTGAGAAGTTATAGGCCCTAGTGGGACTCTGCTCCTCACACTAAGACGAGTGCTCCAACCTTTCTCTGTCCTCAGTTGCTAGGGCTCCACTGCCAGATCAGCACAGTGGACTAAGGATGGTGACCAGACACCCAGAGGTGTAGATCACACCTGTGATCCCAGCACTCTGAGATGGGAGGCAGGAGAAGCTCGAACTTCAAGCCAGCCCTATCTTTCTGTTTTATTTTAATTTTTGAGACAGGGTTTCTCCGTGTAGTCCTGGCTATCCTGGAACTTACTCTGTCCTGGAACTCAGAGATCTGCCTACCTCTGCCTCCTGAGTGGCAGGGTTAAAGGCAAGTACCACTACTGCCCAGCCAGCTTCATCTTGAGATCTGTCCCCCATCTCAAAAACACACTAGATAAACAAGAGTGTGGATGCTGACCCTAGGAAATACAGCTAAGTCAGGGAGAGGTCTCCAGCCAGCCAGGGATGAGGAACTGATGGCGGCATCTGTGTGGTCCTTGCAGGGTCTGCCTACCCACGACTCTGAAGGCAAAGAGCTGAGCAAGGGCCAGACCAAGAAGCTGAAGAAACTCCTTGAAGCCCAGGAGAAACTGTACAAGGAGTATCTGCAAATGTTGCAGAATGGCAGCCTCCAGTGATGCCACGGCAGCCCAAGACGGGTACACCTGCCAGCCTGGCCGCTATGGACTAGGCCACACCTACTCAGGCCCCGTGCCCTGATCATGTTTACAGCTGTTCTCACATCTGAATCAGGCACAGTGGTAGCAGCTCTGGGACACTGATAATAAATTCTTCTGAACAGTGAGGCCTGGTCTGCCCTCTCAGCACTTGGAGAGCTGGCCTACAGGCGCCTGGTCAGCAGCTTGCGACTTAGGCCTCCTAGTCAATTGAGCCCCTTCAGCCAGCCTGCCCGAGGAATTTCCCTCACATTGTCGAGCTGAGCTAATCTCTGCTGTGTTGGCACATTTGGTGGTATTGAAGTAGGAAAAAGGCCGACTCAGCCCAACAGATCCCTCTGAGCCCCAGACAAAAGCCACTCAGTTGGCTGTCTGGCTCTGATGAACACACACACTGAAGGTTTCCCAGAGCAACTGTAGGGTGGCAGCAGGACAATTGCCCTGTGGGTTGGGGGCTCTGGCAAGCTGCCTGGGACTACCATTATGACAGCAAGCCTAGATCAGGACCACTGGCTTGTAAGATAAGGGGTCTCTAGATCCAATCTCAAGTGTGTTTCCTCTCTACCTGTTCCTGCCTGTTTGTTCAGCCCTGCTAAGAATCAGCACCTATGCTGAATGTGTCTAGCCATCTCTGATGATTTAAAAAAAAGGGGGGGCGGTATATGCAGTAGCCAGAACCTGCCTGGCACCTGTAAAGGGTAGCTTCAGAGAGACCAGGGGCAGGCATGAATCCCAGTTGCCACAGAACTCATGTGGCAGGTATGCTGGTATCTGCTGTACGTATCCTGCCACTCTGTCCCTGTGACAGACTTTATTGAGAACTATTCTGGAGATACCTATACCAGCCTGGAGTACCATAGGCATGTATTGTGGAGTGTAATAGTGTGAGACTGCAGGAGGCCATTCAATGACTTTCAGATAGTTATCAGACAGGATCACCTGTGGTATGCAGCTTGTATCTCCGGTCTCAGAGGCTTCAGGGTGACTGCATCTCCAGTCTGGCAGCTGTGGTTCCATAGGTGTTCTTCCTGAGAGAGAAGCCACCAGGTGGCTTTCTAGGATGGAACCCCACAGGTCAGCACATTCCCTCCTTGGACTTCTGTTTAGAAGCATCTCGGGCCTACCCATGTCACTGTGAGGAGATGAGACAGGTTCCCAGAGGGTGGAGGCTAGAGAAGCCACAAAGCCATAAGTCAGCCTGTGAGAAGTAGTTTACTGTGTGTCAGCTGCAGAAGTGCAGAGGGCTGCACGGGCTACAGCCGCTTTGCTCTGAGCATCTATAGGTATTGAACATGCAGACAAGACCACTGAGCAGAACCCCAGCTATTTGAGGCAAAGCAAATGGAGTGTTGGTGGCAGTAGCCAAGAGTCTCGTGTAAGGTAAAACCCAAGAAGGAAAGGAACAGCAGTGCATTGTAGGTTGGACAGATCAGGACGGAGGCACTAAAATGGTCCCTCCAGGCAGTGCAGATGGACAAACTGGCAGAGTGCGGCAGCAGGGTATTCTGGGCCCTAATGCCCTCCCTCTTCTACAGCAGTGGGTACAGTCTCCCCACAAAGGAATGGGACAACTTAGAGACACATAGCTATAAGCTGGGTCTCATGGCCATTATGCTAAGGGAGAAAGTAGCAGATCTTCAAAGGTACCACATGTCTGATTCCCAAGTGATATTTTCAAATTCAACCTGCAGAGATGACAGTAACAGGGCAACCCTGCCTGTGTAACATGATACAGAACATGATAAAGTAACTATGCTTTCTGCCAATGTCTGACTCTGGTCATGCAGGATGGAACATGGTGGTCTAACTCTATTACAGCTGGTATTGCTGGAAGAGGAGACACAGACACCCATACATGCAGAGAAACGGACAGAGGAACACAGAGGTAGAGGCATCTGGGCAGTGCCAGGCCCTGCCCCAACTCTGGTTCTACAGAGCCAATGAGAATGTTAACAAGCAGAGTTCAGAAGTAAAACAAGGGTCCAGCTGGTGTGTGGAAAACAACCAGTAGCGTAACTGAGGCTGGGGAAGGTCAGTATTTCCACACACCTAGTAGGACTGGAGAGATTGCTCAGCAGTTAAAAGCATAGTTTGCTCCTCCAGAGGACCCACTTCAGGTGGCTCACAACCTCCTGTGACTCCAGCTCCAGGCCATTCGATGCTTCTGACCTCCATGGGCTCTGGCACACAGGTACATAAACCCATACACAGGCACACAGATACAATTTAAAAAATATTTAAAATAGTAGACAGGATTGTTGGATGTTCCCAAAACAAATATCTGGGGTAACAGGTTTCTTGGTCCAGTTGCTACACAGTAAACATGCATAGAAATACCACTTTCCACCCTAACTGTGTACAATTACCATACTCATTAAAAATGAAAATAATATAAAGGATATGCTTAAAACCAGGCATGGTGGCATATACCTTTAGAATCTCTGTTAAGTTCCAGGCCAAGAACTAAATGGTCTTCCTATAGGCAAGTGAAATTGTCTCCTAATTTTGTTTGTTCTGAGACAGATCCTCATCTTATTGCTCCAGCAGGCCTGGGACTCATGATGTAACCTCAACTTCCCTGGAACTTGTGGTGATTCTCTCACCTTGGCCTCCTGAGTTACAGGGTTTCGGCCACGAGCCACCATACCCAGTTTGCTACCTAATTTCACACCAGGCCATTGCAGGAATGACAGGCTAGAGTGGGAGACTCCACCGAGTCTAGCTTAACAAGTCAATGAGCTCACCTGGGCTCGTGGGAGCATGAGTGAAGAGAAACTGAAGAAGCATGGACAATCCCCAAACAGCCGCCATCACTGGCTCACTCCAGCATGGCTTCCCCATACAAGGAGCCTCACCCTCAAACCCCATCATTAACGTTCTACTTTCTATAGACTAGTATCTGCCAAGCTGTGTAGCTGAAGCACAATTACATACAGCAGGGAGGGAGATGCAGGAAGAAGTGGCTGGACTCCCAGATGAGGGTCTAATGACCACCACATCTTATGAGGAAACAAAATTTTATGAGAAAACTTACTCCATCTGAGGCTCTTGCAAAACATCACAGCCACTCTGATAAAGATGGTAATGGCTTTATGTTGTAATTTGAGGCAGACATCTTGAGGGGTTCACAGAACTGCTCTTCAGGAAGGTTGATGTTACAGGGTTCTTCAAATTCCTGCTGGGAAATTCCAGGCCAGACACTCAAATCAGAAGACGCCAGAGTACCCAGAATCACTAGGCACCAGCATGATCCCTGCTAGAGTTATAGTCTGACATCACCTTCACATCTAATCCCTGTCACATCAGTGGACCAGAGGCACCTGCTCCTGAGGATACCTCCTTTGTGGGCTACCCTGCACTGGGCAGGGACAAGAGTCAACCTGAGATAGTCGTAGGACCTATGATATGCTACACTGCTGGCTGCTGGCTACTGAACGGCCTTAGCCATTATTAACTCAGGAGTC